>JBBPPG010000099.1:0-50553 GCA_038091855.1 Leccinellum luteum | reverse complement strand
GTCACCTCCGTTCGCTTTTCCTCGACCGAAGATATCATGTTTGTATACGCCGAGACTTTCTCCCTCCACCGCAAATCAACATCAGTGGAGATGAATACGCACAAGAAACTTACGTCAGGTGATCCTTGACCTGTGTCACCGCCAGGGAGAACATATGGAATCAGATACGAGCGTTAGGTTAGTACTGCGCACCATGTTCAAGATGTCCGTGTAATCCTGAGCAAGTTCTGCACAGAGTTTGAGCTCAAGCTGATCCATGTTCGGAAAGCTTACGATCAGCATCTTTCAGCCATTCCTCTGTCGTGCACTCCCTCCATCGCTTCCAGTCTGCTTGAATTTCCTTGAGGTCAACGAATTCCTCGACACTCTCGAAGAGTGAATTTGCTATCTGGGATGGATCAGAGGCTTCGACAGATGATGTGGGTGGCCTAGGTGATGGTGCAATACGGGGAGTCGAAATCGGAGAGTACTCCTTTTTATCCGCAATTATCCTATCAGGGCCCAGAAATGCACGAACATGCAAACAAGCCACTCACGTTCGGATCGTGATGCACCCTCTTCTTTCTCTTTTCAGGCCCCTGTTGATGATCTTCCGCGTCCTCGCGACGTATGCCGCGCTTAGTCCCACCGAAGCCCCTCTTTGGACCATGGTTCCTTGAGTCCATACGCGTCTCCGTCTCACTCATTGCATCGAAGGACTCCGACGCGCGCGCAAATGTGTCGTCGGCCTCGCATCCATCGTCGACCAGGCCTTCACCACGTACGCCAACTGCATATCCGGGCACTGGAGCAGCGATGTCATGCTCCAAATGTGACTGGACCCCACCTGCGCTCCCACCACCTCCAGCCCCGTCAAACATGCGCATATACCCGCCCATTCCATTCCCGGCACTCATATGCGCGTCCTCCTCTTCGCCAGATTCCACATGTACCCTGCCGCCCGAGGTCGCGTTTCCATTCGATCTTATTTCGTCCTCTCTGTTCTCTGCGAAAATTCCAGTTCTCCTGAGACCTCTCGGTACGGATTCCGGTGTCATCGGCCTTGAAAAATCGAATGCTCCTGGAGCGGCGTTCTTCCTCGGGGTTTGCCCAAGCCTCGTTTGTTTTGCTCCGGCACTGAACTGCATTGCTGAGGGATATGGTATGATCGACATGGGCGTCATCTCGGGCCTTATAATACCTTCAAAACCTCGCCTGTTTGAATTCGTTCTTGTGAGGCCCGGTGCCTTTGTCGGACCTGTTCCTTGTGACGCGGTGTCGCTTCCGGCGCCTGTCTTCTGACCCAACAAAGCAGTGAGCGATCGCGCTTTGCCGCTGGTGAACATGTCCCTGCTGCCGTCGCTCTCGCGTACATCTGTTGCTCGCGAGTGGGACTCGGGCGGCGCATGCGGCACAAAGGCTTGTCGAGCGCTCATTTCGATTAATGACGAGATGGTGTAATGGGCGGTGGATGTGTGAGGAGGCAAAGTGATAGCAAGGTCAAAACGCGATCGGAGGAGCGCATATAAAGAGCTGCGATATATCACGTGGTGTGATGCTACGCTACTCAAATACATTCAATCAAGATTTCCGCGCATATATCTACTTCGACCACTTCATTCCACGGGTTTTGGCGAACGTTGCTGTTCACCACCTCGTTCAGTCGCCCACCCGCATTCGTACCACGCAGTAGTGTACATCATGATTCGTGCACCCTTCACCCTCTGCGCAGAAACCATCCTAATCCCTTAATCCACAACTCCCTATGAGATTCTCGTGTATGTAATGTAATGTCGGCCGCCTGGCGAAATGGCATCGCGTCTGACTACGAATCAGGAGATTGCAGGTTCGACCCCTGCGGTGGTCATTTATTTTTGTGTTCGGTCATTCCTTTTTGTTCTGGAAAATTCGACAATCAGCAATGCTAGTGATCCGTCGACAAGATGATCTCAACCCCCAGGAGGTCAGACATCGTAATTAATAAATAACAATGATTTATGTAGGTCGAGTCACACTCGGACGAACATCATGAACCTCATATAACACCTAAAGCGAGTGGTTCGTTCACTGCATACATACGTGTACTACTGGCCTGGTGAATCAATGAGAGAATATAATGGAACGTTCATCTACAACAGGATCTAATCAGCAGCTAACGATTTTCTATCTATTTACAAGTGGACATACAGTGTCTCACACACGCAACGGATTTGCTGTCCCGTCTTAGAAGTACGACATTAAAGGTTCCCGTTTGTCCTCTGAACGTTCCCATCTGCAAAAGGCCAGTCGTTGTATCCAGCAGGTGTCAAATTTCCTACTAGGTAGTACTTTGAGCGGTCCGAGGGCGTGAGAGATAGATTCTTCTGTAGCCGCGCCGGGAGGTCAGGCTACAGATCAAACCGGTTGATCAGCATAATGCGGCGGGAACGAAAATCCAAGGAAACTCCCTCACGTTTGATATATACAGCCGCCCAAATGCAACTAACCCACCATTGTGCTCCGCAGTTTGCAACGCTGTCTCGCGGGTATATCCACCGGCTGATATCAATATCCTTTCCTCACCACCTTCACCACCGTTCCATATTTGTCGCACAAAGTCATTGCTCTCATCTGCATCTCCAACTGCATCTCCACCCCCCGCCACGCGGGGCTCGACCGCATGAAGATAGGCCAACTTCGGGTGCTTGTCGCGCAATGCGGTCACAAGGTATGCAAACGTCGGACGAGGATCCGGCATCTTCATGTCTAAAAAGGAAGCAAAAATATAAATGCGCACGACGCCAGAAAATACATACACACGCACCCTGGAATGGGCTCCACGGACTGATGCGAATACCAACTCGGTCCGCACCAACTGCATCCACGACAGCATCCACAACCTCCCTCGTGAACCTCGTCCGGCCTTCCTCGTCCCCACCCCATCTGTCCGCGCGTTTATTGGACGTAGTTTGGAGGAACTGGTCCAGCAAGTAACCGTTTGCACTGTGTACCTCCACCCCATCGAACCCGGCACCGTGCACGGCGTTACTCGCTGCTTTCACGTACGCGGCAATATACTCTTTAATCTCAGCCTCTGTCAATTCACGAGGTGGTTTGGAGTAGCCGGTCAACGTGACGGGCGATGCAGAGACGTATGGCGAAGGGGGATCCTGTTTCTCAAGGACGTTGATATCGGCAGCGCGACCCAGCGCCCATAGCTGGAGGAAGATGTACGAACCCCGGGCATGGACGGCGTCCACGACCTATGGTGATCACAAGAGCATGATGAGACAGGTTTGGGACGGACGAACACGATAATGTTACCTTCTTCCAACCCTCTATTTGCGCATCGGTGTAGATTCCTGGGACATTTGTATATCCTCCTGCGTCGTGGGAGATGAAGGTAGCCTCTGTGATTAACAGGGTGCCTGGTGAGGATGCACGCTGAGCATAGTAGGATGCTTGCTGAGGCCCAGGTATATGGGAGTCGTATGCTCGGAAACGAGTCAAGGGTGCGAGGACAACGCGGTGCTGAAGGATCATCCTGCCGACCTTGATGGGCCTGAAGAGAGCAGGAGTCTGTTGTATAGAGGCCATGGGCAGCGCAGTCAGCTGTAAACTTGATCAATGGTGACGGGGGGGCAGAAAAACAATGAACTAGTCGGGTTGAATGATGGCGTAATTTATAGTCACCAAATGTACAGGATTGGCGAGAATATGTGGAAGCCTCGGGAACGAGATTGATAAGCCTGTGGGCTATGATACCACGGAATGCCATCCTCTGCACGGCGGTCCGGGATCCGGTAGTGCAAGCTAGAATATGGCGAGGTCAGCCGTTCAAGAGCATGGATACAGACAGGTTCCCTTTCATACATGTTAAACATGTATGTTGACTTTACAACCTGAAGGTCCTGGCAGTAAAGTTTGGACGTGGGCTATGATTGAGGTGGCTAAAAGCAATACGGTAGTCGCTTAGTAATGGTACTCACTAGCACTCTTCCTCTTCCTCTTCCCAGGCCGCCTAACTTACTATGGCGCTTCGCGTTCCCGCCATCAGGCCACCACTGCCCCTCTCCTGTCCCAGCGCACAGAGCAACACTTGAATTTCACATGGGGAATAATAGTAAGAATTTGTGATACTCTTGGTTGACGAGACCTTTTTGTCCACTAACTTCTGCTTGGATGACATTGCAGCCTTGTCGTCTATTATTCAGACGAGGACTAACGCAAAATTGAACAGAGTTATCCGGATGCGAACCTCGTCCTGTTTTTGCGACTAACAACTCTTTCAGACACGGGGCGCGTTTCCACCGGCGCGCGCAGAAGCTTTTGAACGAAGTCGCAACTCGGATACTTTCCAACTTGGTTGACGTGAATCATCTGCCGCGCTCTTTTTGCAGCGCCGTCCATCCATCATTTGGCTTCCGACGTACTCATTCATGTCCCAAGTGACAACAGCGCTCATGCTGGTTCTAATAAATTTATTTAGCACATCTATGTCATTCCGCTCAGAACGCCAACTCCGCCGGAAGCAATGTCAGCGCCTCAACTCATCACACAGGTAAACGCCTTCGTCGCGGGCAACACCTTCAAGTATAACTTTACAACCGAACATGCTTCTGTTGATCGACTTCTTGTGGAGCTGGCGGTGCAACCCTTTTATCACCCCTGAATTCAACCAAAAAGAACCTCACGACGAACATCTGGACAGGGATCGATCTGCCACATCACGGAGACACCAGATGTGTGCTTGTACGAGCGTCTCGCATGCGACCCCTCGAAAGCAGGACAGACCAGACATTTCGCAAAGAGTAGACTTCCGACGTGACGTTTGACGAGGACCGAGCCTCTGACAGAAAGGGAACAATGGTTAAATAATCCCGGTCTTGCAAGTCCCGCTCCCATGCAAGATATCGTCGAGACCGAAATGAAAAGTCAGCAGTTTCTATGGCAAGGACCAGGCCAGGCCCCAAACAATATTTCATTCGTCTAGTTCGCCAAGACTATATCTGCCAGATAAGTCTTGGCTCCGTGATCATTGTTGCTTGATAAAGTTAAGAGAAGGCCAGCAATATTGACGGATGATTGCAGCCACCTATGCGATGTTGATCGCTCAGTGCTCAGCTTTGGTGAGGCACCATGTCCGCTCGAACATGCTGCGCGATGTGAATGGAAACCTTGGATTTACGCTGGATAACTGATTATCGTGGTGTGGCCATTAGGAATGGACTCTCCCGAAGCTGAAGACGGAATGGGGTATTTAAGATACCTCGTAGTCAGGAAGAGACATAAATTGACAGGACCTTCCAGGCGCTGGGAGAAAAGCGATAAGTGCTATGTGAGGCCTAAAGAGGACGCAACCCCCTGAATCAGTCCGACTCGGGTACTACGTACGTTATAAGATGATGGCCATGCGTTGCCACGGCCGCGGCGGGCTCTCCGATCTATCACTTCTACAGCCACAATCAAGCCAATTTACTTACAGGTATAGGTGGAAATATGTCGTGATATGAAGGCATCAACGCTTAGCGCTCATCAGCCCAACTTTATAATCGTAGAGCAGGGATGGCAGTAGTTGTTGATCATCGAACCTCTCTCACCTAGTCATCTCAGGCTATTCTCACCCTACTCGTGCAATGGATTCTGCTCTGCAAATCGACTTGGAGAACATTCGACTCGATAATTATCCTCCCCGTGCGCCTATTATTCTTGTTTGAGCACACGCACCGTGTCCCTGAGGAGGAATCGCAGTTGTGATCGTCACTGCCATCATATACGATTACAGTAATTCCCTCTTGCACGTGTTCAACATTTGTCCTGATGTAATATTTCTAGTCCTCACGTTTTCGAGTGAGGTATTGTTGTCTCATTCTTATTCAAAAATTATGCACAAACCTCACTCTGGCCGATGATTTGCGCAGATAGAATACATCTGGGTTCGTAAACAACTTTTTTTTTCAAGACGGAAATGTTTCTAATGCGAGACTGTGACCACAGAACCAGCCTTGGACCCCGGTGTCCACGCTCTTCATTATCGTGCGTTTGAGCCCGCTATCGCTGTGATGACGCCGGCGTACTGTAATGCTAAATCATTGTTACCGTGTGCATAACAGATTCGATATGTCGGACTCTGTAGCTTTGTGTGCGTTCCGCATCGTCTCGTGTCATCTATCTAAGATTAATTATCCCTTGGTTCATCAGGCTCGATTCATTTTGTATGTCCAGGACTCTCGAATGTTGTAAACTAACTCACACATTTGAAGTGGGGTCCTCCTTTCTACCCGGATCTGCAAAAGTGAGATTTTCCACCTTTCCTTCGCTGACCATTGACTCATGGTAATGACCTGCAGTTGTGAGTCTCTGTCATTTTCACTCGCACTTTGTCTGGAACTTCGTTCACCCATTGTGCCACTGGACAGTTGTAAGTATTCCCTCCTGTCGTTTTGCATGTATGTTGAGTTGGGATAATTTCAAGGTGTAGTGCTCGCGGTCATCAGTCAATGGACTTTTTTTGTGTACATTTGCGCCGCCGACAGTGAGTATTAACGTCGTTCACCTGGACAACAAAGCGGTGATGGATCACGCTGATTCCAGTTGTGATGATCCTACGCCTATGGGCAATGTACGATCGATCAAAGACAGTCCTCGGTATACTGCTCACTTCCTATCTCGTGGAAATCATTCCGTCGACTATTTCAAGCATTGTTTATAGCAATCCAAATAGTTTTGTAGGTATGTAGAGGCTGGTGTCGATAAGTGATGTGTCGCACTAATGTGACCTTTCACAGTGGCTGTAAATCAGATCTTGGATCTCTCGTTCTGCTCTCTGGGAGCATCTGGCAGCTGGTATAACTCTGACGGCCTGTATAAAGCAAGCATTCTCTGTCAACTCGTGCATGCAGGAGTAATGTGCACGCTGGTGATCATCCAGTTTAAGAACCGCTCGGTTGAGATGTACAGAGCTACGGAACGGTGGCAACTCGGTCCACTTATTCAACTGCTGGTCATGCAAGGCATGGTTTACTTTCTTGCGTACGTGCTGTTTGACCTCTTTATCCACTCTAGCGCTGTCATAGACGTAGGCTAACCATTGTCATTGTGTATGTTCGGTCGCAGCATTCTGATGTGGAACCTCGTCCTCGTTTTATGTAACTTCAATATTTTATCAGTGAGCATGGCGGCGCAAAGTGTACCTCTGCTCGCTGTGGAATATGTTCCTATATCCACGCTTACCCCGCGATTCATCTTGAATATACGGGAAACGTATGCGCGCGGTATTTACGACGGAAGAGGGCATGATGATGGCATTGACACGTGGTTTGGCTTAGCAGCTTTATCTACTGGCCATAGGGGGAGCCGTTCGCCGATCATATTTACGACGGACTGCGGGGAAAGAGAGGGTTTTGGGCATGATAAGGAAGATGCTTACTATACCGATGCAAAGGAGACCGAATCAGAGATCGTATTACATTGTTACTCGCCGACCACTAACAATGTGTAGTTACTAGTACTATGTGCTCGTCCCCCGTTGTTACTATTTAGTATCTTTCTTTTCTCCCTTTGGCTTCGCTATCATCGAACGAGGCATTTTAATTGTTTTGTACGCTTGCTAACTTGAAGTACGACCATTCGAATTCTGTAACCCAGTATTGCAGTTGAGGTAGGCGCAACCCACTGCGCCCAACTTAGATTCAAATATCCACTGAAGTCTTCGCACCGGTTGGCGTGTACTAGTGTGCCCTGAGTCAGAATGTCTCGTTCCAGTGTCGTGGCTCCACGCGTCTGATCATGCTGCTATCAATGTACCGCACTCAGTCAAACGCCGCGACTAAAATGCAACCCAATCATCGCAGTTCTGTTCATGCATATATTCATTCAAGTACGTCTATAGGGCGTATGATGAAACATATGTGTGTTGTCCCATGGAAATGTTGGTATCAAAGTTTCACCGTGACATTTATCTCTCGAACACTTCCGTCTGAAAACGGCCAATCATTGTATCCGAAAGGTGTCATATTCCCCGGTTGGTAGAACCTTGAGCGATCCGAAGGCGTGAGAGACAGATTCTGTTGTAGCCGCACCGGGAGATCAGGCTGTCAATCAAACAAGCGGGTGAACTGATGCAGCTAGAATGAAAGTGTAACAAGACATTACGTTTGATATATAGAGTCGCCCAAAGGCAATAAGCCCTCCCTTGTGCTCCGCAGTTTGTAACGCTGTCTCGCGGGTATATCCACCGGCTGATATCAATATCCTTTCCTCACCACCGTGACTTCACCGCCATTCCATATCTGTCGCAAAAAACCGTTGCCCTCCGAACGGTCTGCGTCGCCAACGGCATCCCGACCCCCCGCGATGCGAGGCTCGATCACATGGAGATAAGCCAACTTTGGGTGCTTGTCGCGCAGCGCGGTCGCGAGGTATGCAAACGTCGGTCGAGGGTTCGACATTTTCATGTCTAGAAAGTATATGAACAGGACGCAGTGAAAAACTACCATAACGATCACTCACCTAGGAAGGGGCTCCATGGACTAAAGCGAACACCGACTCGGTCCACGCCAACTGCATCGACAACAGCATCGACGACCTCCCTCGTGAACCTCGTCCGGCCTTCTTCGTCCCCACCCCATCCATCCTTGCGTGTATTCGACATCGTTTGGAGGAACTGGTCCGGCAAGTAGCCGTTCGCACTGTGTATTTCCACCCCGTCGAATCCCGCGCAGTGTACAGCGTTTCTCGCCGCTTTCGCGTACGTGGCGACGTAGTCTTTGATCTCGCCCTCACTCAATTCACGAGGGGTCCTGGATCGATCGGCCAACATGAAGGGCGATGCGGAGATATATGGCGAAGGCGGATCCTGCTTCTCGAGAATATCTATCTCTGCAGCGCGACCCAGCGCCCATAGCTGCATGAAGATGTAGCACCCCTTTGCATGAACGATGTCCGTGATCTGGTTGTGATCAGATGAATACAGTATGAAGGACATGAAGATCTGGTGGGTACTTTTTTCCAAGCTTCAACAAGCAGGGACATAATGTATGATAAAGCTGGCGGCCAGTGCAATGAAAAGAAAAGAAGAAAAAAAGAATCCTCAGCCCCACCCATCACTCCATCTCGACCAGTTACTGTAGCTGTAACTAGTAGCATATATACTGCCTGTGTACTGAATGCTAAGTTCAGTATTGTGGCATTTTGGCATAATGGTTAAGTAGTGGGTGGTCTCACCTTACACTCGGCCCTAATTCTCGAACTGCTGCAGTCTCGACACCTTTTTCTTCAAAACCGTCTCAAACTCGTTTGTGTCCCTCCTGCTTTCGGACGGGGGGAGCAGCACTGGTCGCGGCGGTGATCCAGCGGCAACGGGTGACCCGCGTCCCCGCGCTCCATCTCGGCAGCACATTGACGGCACCCGACGGTCACCAGTCGTGACTCCGATCCTCAATGGACGCCCACTCTTCGCAGTCCCGCTGACAGGTGACGGCGCCGGACTCGTGAACGTGCAGGTGCGAGGCTGCCCGTCGGTTTGCTTGCCATAAGTCGAAGCGGCCATGGGGGCAGAAGCACTACCAGCAGTATGCAACCGCGACCCCCACGGAACCCGTCTTGGCAGAATGCGCATGCATCTTTGCACGCTCCTCCGCCCCTTGCTCCCGCTGCGTCTTCTTGTGTGCTTCTTCCAGTGCAACAGTCCATTCCATCTCGCGTCGTCGACACTGCTCCGCCAACCGTTCCTCCTCTTGCCGTTTTTTAGCCGCCCCGGCCTCTTCCGCCGCACGTTGTTCTGTAATCCGACGTCAGTCCCATTACACCCACCGACATTCACCAAGAAAGACTCACCCGTCTTGGTTCTCTCCGCTCCTCCTCCTCCCGCTACCTTCTCTCCTCTTTCTCCACATACTCAGCCCCCTCCTCTCCTTGTCTTCCTCCATCTTCTTCTCCGCCACTACTCGTAGTATCCCGTACTCTTCCGTGCGCACAGCCAACAACATCTCCCGGTGCGCCCTATACTCGTCCTGCATCCGGTTCAACTGCTTCTTGGGCACCACAGCCAGGTTGTGCGTCTTCAGGCTGCTCTCTACCCGTGTTTTTGCAGCGCATCAAAGGTCCCGCGGCGTAGCCTGTTCTTCGACTTAGCCCTGCACGAGCAGAGGACGCCCTTCTTTGTGGTACGTCCGCTCGATGTGGTCGATCCGCAAACGCTCATTCATATATTTTCTCATTTTCCGGCAGCTCAACCTGGAGACGTATGAGTCAGTCCTCGCTCAAGGCATCAGCGATCGAGGGAATGATAAAGGAGCCAGGACGCACCGCGATCGACACCTTGAGCCTGCCGCGCATTATCAAGCCCTGGGCGAGCATCTTACATAACCTCTTCCGATCTCTCGTCTCGCGCGCTCGATCACCTTATTGGCATCCTTCCCTTTCCGTTCGCTCCTCGATCAGCTTACTGGCGCGGGTGAGGCGGGACGCCTCCTCCTTTTCTCTGCGCACGCTCAGCTCAAAGAGGAGCTCTCTGCAGCGTGTAACGAGCACTTTGCGCAGAGAGGGCGTGGCGTTCTATTGGCCCCGGTGACAAGCTCGCAAAACTCGGCGGACTAGCGCGCAGCTTGTTCATCAAGGGAAAGCACCGGCTTTGGGTCAGTCACACGCACAGCGTCGTGGAGCGCCGCTGACAGGGTGTTCAAGCGGGTACGCAGGAGCTCGACCGAGGACGGCTGGACGGTTGTGTTATCGTAGTGTGAGAGGCTGCTCGGACCGGACTAATCAGAGTGGGCGAAGAGCTCGTCAATGAAGATAGATGGTCTCTGTGGCGTGGTCTACACGGATGCGGAGCTCGCAGCTGCATGTGAGATAGGCTTCGACTTGTTCGGGACCAAAGTCGTCGAGGGTGCTCACTTTGAGGGTGCTGTAGACCTGGGAGAGTTGAGAAAGGGGGCGGGAGGGCAGTGCACGGGAGAGGAGTGGGCGGTAACCAGCATATGGGGAGTCTCTGGTACAGAGTGAGGAGAGGATGGGCGCTGTGGATGCCCAGAGAGTGAGGTGGTTTAAAAAATCCTCGGAAGGCAGTGATGGCTCTTGATCGGTGCTGGGGAGAGGCGCAGGACGTCTCTCGATTCGAGGTGACGACGACATCCCATGCTGCGGCGTGGTAGAGGGAGTTGCCGCTGGTGATGAATATCTTTGCGAGCTTGTCATAGTAATCTGCCATCATGACGCCTTTTGACAAGGTTGTATATCCTCGACGGAGCGAAATGCTTCTTTCCAAAGCTCGAGGTGTTGAGTTGGGCAAAGCGGGTGTCGACTCAGAGGTTGTTCAGGTGAGATACATATACTTTGCGACGTTGGAGAGGTGAAGACGGAGGGAGTGTCTCGCACAGGCGACGAAACTCGACCTTGGGCTGGTGCTTGTGTGACTTGCTAGGGGAAGGGTCAGGAGACGGGATGAAAAGGGAATGTGTGTGCGGCCTTGGCCGCTCAAGCCCTCATCTGGAGAAAACCCTGGACGAATATCAAAGAGCACTCGGCGGTAACCGGTGATTTGATTAGTCCCTACCCACGATGCCAATTAAATTGGATGGATCACCGTCAGTGAAGTATACAAACGTTGGTCGAGGGTCCAGCATCTTGATGTCTAGAAGAAAAACATGTAAGTGAGTACGACACTGTGCAAACAAATTCCCGCAAGGATTGCATCAGATTTTGCAAGGGAGGCTCTAGGGACTAATCCAAACACCGACTTTGTCCTCACCAACTGCATCCCACTACTCGCCACTCTTGCACGCGCGGTGATGTAGTCTTTGATTTCTCCTCGGTCAGCCGATGAGGTTGGAACGCGGCCCGTCATCGTGGCGGGTGTCACGGTCGTGTTTTTCGACAGTGTCTATGTACGTCTGCGGCGTCCCATTGCCAAAGACGTGCGATCCCTGCCCATGGACTACTTCCGTTACCTGGTTGTAATCACATGAACAAGCTTTTTCAACTGTCAATTTGCGTGCTTGTGTAGATACCTGGGACATGATAAGATCCCCTTCCGTCGATGATGCGGAAGCACGCTGAGCGTAGTGGGATGCTTGCCAGGGCTCCGGTATTACTAGATCCGGGATGTGTATGTTCGGAAACAAGGTTAACGGGGCTAGAACGACGCGGCGCTGAGGAGTCGCCGTGTCGACCCTGATCATTGATCATATCGGACCTTGATGTTAGGGCAGGGGCGTACTGAGTAGACGCCATGGCAGCGAAAATGATTTGAACTACAAAGGGCGTTGGCAAAAGCAGAAACATCGATGGTCTGAGGAACGCATGCTGGCACGATTTTTATAGCTACAAAGACTGGTCAGGTGCGTGACTCGAGGATCGACTAGTCATGAAAACCACTCCAATGGATGGGTGTAGAAGCGTGTCGCTTGCTTACTTAAGGCATCAGCGATCGGTGATTATACTCTGCACCGCTAGTATGATTATGGTCACTATCAGAGTCACCGCCTTTGATAAATCATAGCGGCTTGAATGCGGGGCGCGACATGTCTCCCTGGGCACTACTAACATGGATATTGACAGCGAGCGGTGACTTAATTCTCTTCATAAAAACTAACGTCGTCCGGGGCTGGGTGAGCAGTACTACGACGTCTCGAATCACTCTCACTGACATCTCAACTAGCACCAATACTTGCAATGTCTTCAGAATACGATATCATCTTTGCCGGAGGCACGTCTATCCTTCATCCTCTCACCCTTTATTTACTGGAGACCAGGCGGAACGACCGCCTGCGTCACCGCAGGGCGGTTAATCGCCTCCGATCCTTCCCTCAAGATCTTGGTCGTTGAGAGCGGCAAACACTCACGCGACGTGCCCAGTGTTGTTCAGCCTTGCCGACTCGTTGATCACTTAGCGGAGGACAGCACCACTCTCACCAGATACACGTCCAAGCCTAGTGAATTCCTCGACGGCCGCTCGGTGGTAGTGCCAACTGGCCACATGGTGGGCGGTGGCTCCGCTGTCAACTGTAAGCAGTCGATCGTTCATCTTTGCATCCCATCTTAACATCCACACCACCCTGGTGTCTTGCTGATCATACACACAGCCTTGGTTTACGTACGTGGCGCTCAGTCTGACTATGATGGCTGGGCAACCCTAGGAAACGAAGGATGGGGCTTTGAAGATCTTCTTCCCTTGATCAGAAAGGTAATCTCGACTGCCTTGCATCGAAGCGACTCCTCGACGATATTGTGTAGCTCGAAACGTACACACCGATAGCACAGAGGTCGACACACGGATACGAAGGCCCCATCCAGATCTCTCCTGCGGGACTTGACTTCGGTATCGGAACCCAGTTCCTAGGCGTTGCGCGGAAATACGATCCGAAACGCCCAGTGGTCGACGATAACAACGATTTCAAGACCGCAGATGCGTACGCCGTACGTGCTTTCATCACCTGAAAGAATGCTTTCCCTTGATTTCTCTTTACCAGCCCGCTTACAAGTAAGTTAACTCAGGGGAACAATGAGCTACCTATAATTCATCATGCGCTGTTCTCAGATACATTGATTCTGTGACCGGGAAACGCTCTCATGCTGCTTCTGAGTATCTATACCCACACGCAGACAACCCGAATCTAGTGATCCTGGCGGAGACAAAGGTCAAACGCGTCGTTGTCGAGTAGGCAAACCATGCACAATGCGTGTGTATGAATTGATTCACACAATTATGGTAGGAATGGACGTGCGATCGGCATCGAGTATATGACCAGAGCCGGTGATCCTGTCACCGTCGCAAAGGCCAGGCAACTAGTAGTCGTTTCTGCTGGAGCTTTCGGATCTCCCGGCATTTTGGAACGGTCAGGGATTGGATCTTCGTCTGTTCTCGAACAACACGGCATCCCTGTCGTCGTCGACTTGCCTGGTGTTGGAGATAATTATCTAGGTATGTCTATTGGATAGCGACTGATTATAGTCAGACTGATGCTATTTCACAGACCACGTCTATTCCGGTGTTGTGTGCTATGCGCCAGATGGGAAGGATACCATGGATGATGTTTGGATGGATCCAGAAGCAATGAAAGGTAAGGCATCCATTTCACCCAGGCCACATAATCTGCATGGTCATGTGTGACGTTAATGGCGCTCCTAGCATACCTGAACGAGTGGCGGGACACCGGCAGGGGCAAGATTGCAACAAAGTTCGTGGTCATGTTCACTTTGCGTACATGCTGTCTCAGATATCAATTCTAAAGTGGGATCGATGCCCTTGGAAAAATCCGCCCAAGAAAAGAAGAATTGAAAATCTTAGGGCCCGAGTTCCAGCAAAGATGGGAATCATTTTTCGAGAATCAGCTGGATAAGACTGTAGGCGTGATTGCGCCGGTGGCTGGGTATGCTCTCGTGTGCTGCGTTGAATTGATACTAAGAATTTAATCCTCTGCCCGCAGTTTGCTTGGCCCTGGCTACAAGGGTCCATGGAAATTCATTGCTGTAGCTTATTCCATTGTGAGAATGCGCATGAATCCTTCTCGCTCTCTCTGACGATCATGTGTCAAGATGCACCCAGAGTCCGTTGGCAGTGTCCACATCGGCGATGGCCAAGACCCAAATGCGCCGCTAGACTTTGACAGTGGTTTTTTATCCAAGCAAGTCCCGTGCATAAAATTTTGTGCTCTACACTGCTGATTATTTTGACTAGACCCAGCGATCTTGCACTACTTGTTTGGTTCTATAAAAAGGCTCGGGAGCTCGCAAGACGTCTACCCTCCTATCGGGGAGAGGTGGCTATGTTTCATCCAAAGTTCCCTGCCGGGAGTGCCGCGGCCAGCAAGGAAAGAGACATCCCGGCGTCGACGGATGCACCCGACATTGTGTATACCGACGATGATAACGAGGCGATCTCCAAATTTGTTCGGGGAACGGGTGAGTCGTTGAAGTCGGGTCCTCGACACTCATTCGTTCACTAACCCTCATACTTCTTCCAGCATCCACGACTTTCCACTCGGTAGGCTCTCTAAGAATCGGCTGTTCCATGTTTCATGAATGATATTGATGACAATGGTGTGAATTCAGGTAGGAACCTGTGCTATGAAGCTCCGTGATCAGGGAGGCGTGGTCGATGCGCACCTGAACGTATACGGCGTGCAGGGTCTCAAGGTCGCAGGTATGATACCGAACTATATGATGAATGCTGACGGCGAACTTGTTCAACTTAGACTTGTCGATCTGCCCGACCATCGTTGGCAACGTATGTGCTCGCCCGTTCTAATGGGTGATGGAAAGTGGGCTAACTGATCGAAACTTCATTCAGAATACGAACTCGACCGCGTTGTTGATCGGGGAAAAGGCGGCGGTCATTATCGCGCAGGAACTAAGCCTATCGTTAAACTGATCTTGCCTAAAAGTTGGGGAGACAAGCGTGAACGCGAAAACGATGACGGCTCCGTGATGTGTGCACACCCCGGCCTGCCCTGTCCGCCGCCACTACCATGTGTTCTCGTATGTTTTCCAAAAGTTGGTGAGCAGCGTCCATTGCCCATTTATGAATGTATCATATCGTTGTTTTATTTAATCCAAAACATGTGTAACCCGGAACCGGTCACTGGGCGCGATCGCGGGAGTTACTTATTGATAAAAATGCGTAGCGGCTCAGCCATTCAGGGGGTGGCCCCACCACCCACTGGAAGTTTAAATGGTGACAGCGCAGTAAACCTCTCCCGACCGCCACGCCGATCTTCGCCGAGCGGCCAATGGTTCATAGGACCAACTGGAAAAATGCACGGTAAACAGGTCGATGGGATAAATATGGCGTGGCGACTTCGAGCCAAATGGCAGTCAAACAAACAAACGGAACCAGCGGTTTTGAGATCATTGAACGTGTACCGACAGGTGATACTGCATAGTGGCGCATACTCGGTGGCCTGAGTTGATGGCGACTCGGAATCGACCGGTGATGTAGAGTGTGGCCACAGAACTGAATGAACCACGGAAGTGACTCGGATCTGAGTTTTAGCACAGGGCGGGTAATGGACAGCTAACAATCTTGTTTAGATTAATTAGATTAGATTAGATAATGAGGTTATGCGCAGGTGATCGCGAAGCTTAGCGCTAGCCGCCGCATAAATCAATGAATGAATGAAACTGTCAGTGTCACACCCAGTGCTGATCCTAACTTGGGACTCGTATGAGATGAGATACCAGTCCGTGTGCCCCGGCGGTGTCAGAGCCGCTCCGCTCGTGCCACTCCACGCTCGCTTCGTAATATCACGCCAACTTGACGCCATCCTGAGAAAGATTGACAGAACTCTGAACTGCCAGCTCACCATTATCCTTTATCTTACCGCCGGTAGCACCGGTTGTTCAATTTCTGACGTGACCCAAGAATCCAAACCATGACTTGCAATCCCGGGTCTACAGCGCCTATGGTCCTCCTTGAAGGTCCCCACTGAACGGGTTCTATCTTCTTTCGAAACGTGCGCGAATCATACACGGATCACAAGCGCTGTTGTATTACGAAGTCACTCGGATCCGAGACCCACAATGTTGTCCTATTCAACCCGGCAGTCCCGCTATACTTACATAGATCTTACATACTATATATATCATGACCGGGTATCACAGGATTCCCGCATGCACACGCATTGATCGGAACACATCGCATTGCAGTTGCGCTCAGACTCAAGCTTAAACAGGTCGTCTTCTTGCACGGCGGACCAATCAATCTTTGTCCCCCGAGCGTAAAATTTACCTACGTGCGTGCGACGACACACGTGCGAGCCCTATGGGAGAAGTTGCGAAACTTGATGATCATCACACGAACACCCGCATGTGCCGGCCGGCGGGGAATGCGGCGGAACAACCCGAGACGTTTGGGTTGCGGCGAATCGATCGCGGGTTACTTCCTTCTACAGTAAACAAATTGCGGCATCTCGGAACTGGAGTAAGAACTTCGCGCGCCCACGACCGTCAGCTTGTCATCACCTGCGAATGCCGCCAGGACCCCTATAACAGCTGCGAGTCGGTATGGTATGCAACACCGCTGCTTGTAGCAGTCACGGTAATTGCTGTACTATCTGAGCCCCCTGACGCCACCGGACTGATCGATGTTCGATCGATCAAGTTCAAGTTGAGTAGAGGATCGGATCGGGGCGTGTGGCCCCGGACTAAACAACTACTGCCAGTGTAAATGATCTCGTCGGAGCCAGTGCTACTAGCGCTACGGCTGGCCCTCATATGTATGTATGTACAGAATTTTAGACACGGAGTCCCAATGAAGCTAACAGTTACGGTTTCGTTTCTTGACGGTGAATTTTCTTTCCCAAGATTAGTACAATGATTTGAATCATACGACTCATCAAGTCGTGAATCCGATGATCGAGGATCAGCTGAGATGACCCAAATTCAATGCACATTTCGAGGATAAGCGAATATATAACTTGTAACAATCTTGATCCATTTCGCTTCCCTGAAATTTCCGCTGGAGATCTGGTGGGCCGAGGAAAGCGCCAGCTGGCAAGTATGACAGGACTACAGGCCTACGAGAACATTGTTCAAGCGATAGTATGAATACCATAGCAAGTCACATCGGCATTGGGTAATTGCCATGATGTGATATATACTTCGGTCAACTCCGGTCCAGCTCTCCAGATTCATAGATCCTCCGAATTTGCACGAGAGAACGTTACAATACATACGAATTAATCGTGAGGACCCGTATCGAAAACCTGTCGTACGATTGAATCTCTATATCCCCATTTGCCCTCGTATCCTGCGAACAACCCGAAACTTTAGTGATATCAAAACTCCACAATCGATGGATAATAATAGGGAAAAACGACAGAGGTAGTACACAGATAACTATATTAACGCCGTTGAAGGTGTGCATCGAAAAAATCTCTTCCTGTATCAAAAACAGGAAATGGCATGACTGAGCGTGAAGCGTGCAAGACGAGTGATTTGGATGTGAAATTGTGCTACATGGGGAAAACGTCCATATGCCTTCATTGTTCGTAGCAGCGAGTGGTTGAAAGCCCGGTCACCGAAAGCGATGGGGTATTATCGTGAGGGTAAGTTATAGCGTGGTTGAGCGCGTCCAATGTAACTGAGGAAGGAAACATGATAGTGGCCGAGAAGTGCCAATCTGGCGTCTAAGCTTGGGAATTCTCGTTTTGTTCAGTGATGGTTTGTTCAGAGGGGGCTTGCTTGACGTGTCCTACGATGCCGACTGATCTTAGAAATACAGCAGCTATCAGGCCAGCTACCAAGAACTTTAGCACACCTCGATTAGGGAAAGATAAAATAAAATACGTACCAAGGAATGGGAAAGCAGCACAGGTCCACTGAGCAAATCTGTAGCCATCCAGCTCCGCCGACATTGGTGCATTCGTTCCATCAGCATTTAAAATTACTCCCAGTTTCTCTGACTGTGATTTTACGACACCATTGAACACGATTGTGCTAATCGTGAGGCCAAATGCGGTTCCGAGCTGTGGAGCGTGGATACACAATCCAAGAATAACCTTATGCGAACCGGAGCTTACCTGTGTCATAGTCTGAAACAACCCGCCAGCCAGACTTTGCTCGTGTGGGAATACAATCTTGGCAACAAAAATGGTTCCGGCCGCGTATACAAAGTCGGCTCCAAACACAACCAAGACCGTGGATGGGAACCCGAATGCCCAATATGTAATTGACGGGTCGATGAGCGCAAACAAGACACAAGCGAATCCGGTGACGAGGGTACCCAGTACTTCAGAGGCACCAATATCTTAGTGATCCATCCCAAACAATCAAAATTGAAACAGAATAGCCTCACCAAAGAATACCACGAGTGGAAGTCTTCCTACCACCATGGCAACAAAGAAGTTACAGAGGAGACCCATGACAAACATGGGTAAAAACCGAATCATCGTGAGCACGGGTGTAAGCCCAAGATAGTTTTGGTAATACAGCTAAAGATGAGACGTGTCAGTTGTTCGTCACGCCGCTGCACAATCAATTGGGGGCAAACCTGAGCCCAGAATGTCCAAGACATGAAACCAGACCAGTTTAGGAAAGCAACGACAAGAACGGCGGCCATCCGACCGTTAGCCCGTGCCCATATGGACGGTTTCATTAAGGGCGGCGGCGTCCAGAACGATTTGGGCTTGTCGGGGCCATTTGCCGCTTTCTCTAAACGATGCTCCCAAGCAACGAAAGCGGCTATTAGGATCACGCCAATAATGAGGCAGGCAATTATATCTGGGTTGAATCAGCACATGAACCTTGAGCCAAATATAGAAAGGAAAAAAGTACACACAAGGGGTTCTCCAGCCTACAATCGGCGCCTGGCCAAGGACGAACACGATAAGAACCAAACCGGCAGTGACGAGCATTGCCCCGATCCAATCGACTCGGACGTCCGCCTCCGAGGACAGTTCGTCATCATCAAACGACACGAGACAACCCAAGACGCATAAAGCGGATAAACCCGCAGACATGAAAAATGGTGCACGCCAGTGTTCCCTAAGGAAGTGTCAGGGCGCTTGGGATTTGTGGGAAAAACTTGCTTACTTGGTAAGCTGTGTGAGGAGGCCGCCAATGACGTTACCAAATGCACCGCCGAGAGGGGCACCGGCAGCAAAAGTCGCGAAAGCTATCGATCGAGCGCGCGACGGAGGGAACGCGTGGGCCAAGACGCCCAACTGGGATAAAGTTGAGGATCTTACTTGTCTGGAATAGGAGAGGCGATGCAACTTACCGCAGCGGGAATGGCAGCAGCAGCACCTAATCCCTGGAAACCTCGCAGGATGTCGAGGGTGAGACCGTCTTGAATCGGCAAGAGTCAAACAACACGAGTGGATGGGGAAATATGGGCAACATACCGTTTGAGAATCCTAAACCGATCGCAAAAATTGTTTGTACAAGCATGCCAACCAAAAAGCCTCTCTTGCGACCGTACAGATCAGCAAGACGACCGAAGAACAAGAGCAGGCATCCCTAGGTTGGGGTCAGAACGAGGGTATTCGGTGTGAAGGTTGACTGACAGAACTCAGCGAATATGCAGACATGAGCCATTGCAGTTGATCCTCTTGGATGTTAATCGCCCTTCCAATGTTGGGAAGAGAAATGGAGACCGTGGTCGAATTGGAAGTCTAGTGCGGTGGTCAGGTGGGGCGGAAGCTGCGCTGACACGAGACGCACGTTTACGAGCATCGCAAAGGTGCATGTCGCCACGATGCCACATGAGCGAGCAAAACTGCGCTGAGGAGACGGTGATTGGCCAACAGAAAGGTCCTCAGCTGCATGCTCTTTAGATTGCGGGTGACCGAGGTGGGTGTCGGGGAGAGCGTCGCTGACGCTGACGTCGGGTTCCATTGCAGACCTGGTAATGGGCGGGACGACGGAAAATAAGAAAAGTGAGCCGTAGAGGTTAAAAAAAGGCCAAGAAGTTGAGTCCGATGGAAGAGCATTTTATACGAGTTGAGTCGAGGGCAAGAGGAAGTCCAAATCGGGCGATGGAATCCTCTTGGTTTGATCCGAGACTTTAGTCAGCGTTGCGTTTTGGCCGCTGGTCAAAATTTAGACAAAACTCCATTCGAGCTAAGTTTTCTCGCGGTTACGACTAAACAGGTTGACGATATGATGCCTGAAACGCCCGAGTTCTTGGTGAGCAGCTTCAGTTTGGGAGACTCTGCTCTTAGTCTAAGTCGCTTCGCCACAAACACGCTGTAGCCAGGGTTGTGACAACCGACCCACTTTTCGCTAGTAGAACGCGCCTTGCAGTTCGTGCATGGACAGATCTGCACGCGGAGGTTTCATCATGCAGTACCTCGAGGCCTTCACCAATCGAATATTGAGTGGGGATACATGCACATGGATTGAAATGCAGTGAACACGGCAATTAGTGTGTAATGCTAATTTTATTGCCCCTTACCCCCGACTACACACGCCAAACCCTCCGGCATACTCGGCGTGCTACGGTCCCGGGATAAAAGTCGAGTCAACACAGCCGCCTACTCTTGAATCTTGGCTAGGATTTCAGCGTCCTTGAATAGGAAGTACTCCTGATTTCATAAATCCGTTCAGTCCAGATTCACCCACGACCAAACCAGTCCTACGCACATCTTCTCCAACTTTGATAGAATTTCCTCCCCACCCAGGCAACAGTACACGGTCACCCGCTTTTACGGTAGTCGGCACGACAACACCATCCTTGTTTGGTACCCCAGGGCCTACCGCAATTACGGTCGCTTCTGGCAATGGCGTGTTTGTGGCAGACGTAGGTAGGAAGATTCCAGTCGCAGTTTTCTGATGGTGCACAAGATGCATGAGATTCGCATGCGAATCCGACAACACGAACACATACCGTCTCTGGCTTGAACCGCTGGACCAACACACGGTCCAGCAGAGGAACGAGAGACTTGATGGATTTGAAAGTAGCCTGTGCAGCCTGCCGTTGCCCCAATGAATTAACCAAGCACTATGCAACACATTCGCACTCACCATGAGGACTCAGTCAAAAAAAAAGTAGCCGGAGAGTTTAAAGCAAGGAAATTGAGCAAAGCTAAAAGGTCAAGAGAACGTCGACTTTTTTACAAGTCTATTTGGCTCGTGCAAACAATGATCGTGTAAGTCATGTGATCGTTCTCAAATGGCGTATCATCCTTTCAGCCCACAACGTCCATGATGTAGGCCTCTAGTCCTCCCTCACTGCAGCACGTGTTTTCGTGACCATCAATATATGGATTTTAGGGGCACTTTTCTGAGGCTTGCGGTCGTGGCACTAACACGAGGTGCCATCCTTGGAACGCTCCGTTTCACTGTTTCGCACAGTCAGCTAAGTGTCCACAAATTTCCATTCCGCCTATGCATGTTCCCGATCCCTAGCAAAGCATAAAATCTACTAAAACAATACCACTAGGTTGGAAGTCGAAAATATATAACTGCACGATGATGAACGAATAAAAAAAATTGTGCATGCAACCGAAAAAATCGATCAAACATGTGAGTCCCAGCGGGTATCGCTGCTGCGAGACGTGATATGGTGGTGGTGATGGTGGCAATGGTGCTGATAAAAATGTTTGCGGATTTGATGATGCTAACGAATGTGTTGCCGTGAGGCATGCAATGCTAAAGCCGAGGTGAGTGCGATTTGGACAATGGACAAACGAGGTTCACTCACAACGAATAACGAATATTTTACCTGTGCATAGTTGCTTCTCGCTCTCCCATGACCCTTTATATTGCATGAAGAGGCAATGAGCCAACATTCATGCGATGACGCAGTAGTTGGTGTTATAGCTGGTCCACTCAACGGGTACCGACGAATTATCCTCTTCCTGCTTGGGGCTGGAAAAGACAGAGATGATAGTGTCGAAGGAATCCATTTCTGATGATGAAGGCAAAGACGAGAGCAGGCGCGTTAAATGCACGAGAGAGAGCTAAGTGGAGAGCTGAAGTATAGACCAGAGAGGTGTAGACGGAGGAGAATCTGCCTGAAGTTGGGGATAATAAATGGAGGGCGTTTCGTCACCCTCTTTTATAATCGCTGCAGGAATTCCCTTTCGTCTCGAGTAAGTTAAATGATGCTCATTGTGTTCGACTACCATGTCCTTCGTTCGCTAAGTTCATGACATTACCTCCCTGCACTCCTTACTCAACGGTCCCAAAGTGGCAACGCAAGACAATAAATGTGCGTTACGAGCTCACTCATTACAACGTGAGACTCGACTCTATCGCTTCCGTCCTCCCGTTTGACAATAAGGAACTTCCAAATGCGGTAACTCTAGTGATGGGTTGGAACTTGGAATCAAATTGGCAATGCCACAAGAGTGCGGTATGGAACCACATGAATATTTTTGCAGTCCTTCCTCTGCTTGCTTGCGTCTCGGACCTAGACACGAACGTGGTGGACTCTAGGAACAAATTTCATGTTTTAACTTAAAATTACTGTTCCATCGCATGCGATGAATCCAACACAAAAGAAACGGAGCTGCTGGGGATGGAAGATGGAAAGTGGCGTGCATTCCCTTGCGGAAAACCAACCAGAAACGGCGAGGCTACTCTCGGACCTTCTCTCAGATGCAGATTCGGATGCTCCGCGGGGTGTTTCGATAGTACGAGTGGTGCGCAGCAGCAACTTGAGGAATGGCGAGAGGAAGCTAGCAAACTGCTAATTTGCGACTGACGCAGATGACCTAGTCAATAGTAATACCCGCGGCTTGTACGGAAGTCTGTCTGAACGTTTGTACACCGTCGAACTTCGTCTGATCCGTGGTGGGCGTGATACGCCGATGATGTAGTGATCAGTGAGGTAATATATGATGCATAACGTGAGCCTGAAGTCATTCTATGTACTAGTAACTACGATTACGATTTATTGTTATGTTCGCCCTTTCAAGTCTAGTACTTGTCCACTGGCATGATGACTTTACTGGCAGGTTCGTGTTCACCGCTTATCTCCGGGACTGCGAATCGAAGGTCTTGTTATCACCATCACCGTTCATTCCACCATAGATAGTAAGTTCTATAGTACGCGGTACCGTCCTACTCTTTCCTCGAAGTTCCAGGAAAGCCTTGGCCTGAAGTCTCTATTGTAATGATTCTCATCGATTCGTGCGTCGTTTTTCCATCTCATCCTTTTGTTCTCGATAACCTCGGAGTCTCAGCCGCATTGAGGCCGCCTTTCGGAATATCCATCGATTGATGTCTGCCAGTGACTTGAAAACATCAGAGTCACATCCCATCCTATTATTCTTCCTTAAGCTTCAGGTGCAGCAGACATTTCGAGGGCGATCCTCATACACAAAAAGTGAGCGTGCTAAAAGTAAACACGGAAGAGAGCCGGACCGCCGTACGTGGAGACAGGGACCGGACATGCTGATCATGATTCATGAACCCGGGCCTGTGGCGTACATGCGTTCCTTTGCGGCAAAACTACCAGACACTGCGGGGCTACTCAGCCTACTCTTGCTCCCGGTGACATACTATGTCCCGCCGCGGTCCAATCCCACTGGTGCGCACTAATCCTGGATTCCTGGTGGGCAGGCGACCACAACCAATACATAAATCAGCGACTCCGTGGAGGTTACCACTGGGTGCCATATATGATGTAATGAGTGCACATATGATCGCCGGGTCACACTGCATCTAGACCACTATTGCTGTTACCGCTGCCACTATCCCACCTGTCGTGCTCGCGAACTTCAAATTCGAATCGAGGGTACTTACCACGATCGCTGTTTAAATCTTGGCAGCTGCTGATCCACAAGTACAACTGATGGGTTAGGTAGCCGCAATGAAGCTACAACTTACCGACTGGCGTACGTCGTACCTTTCCCAGCTCACCTGTCGCGGGAAGGGCTTCAGCGTCCTTTCTTTACCTACTTCTCTCTCATCCTTTTGTTCGCGAAGTATCATCGGCCACAGTGAGGCCTCAATATCGATCAATATGTACTTTCTGACAAGACATCAGAGCCTCATCTCGTCATCTTTTAATGGACCCACGCTTCAAGAAGGACCGCCGAAAACAAAAACAAAAGGCGGGAAATAGTCGGCCGCAGAGACAGACGGGGTTCGGACATACATACTGATCATGCGCTCCTCTACGCGCGCCCTATTTGTCCGCCGTCGCTGTAGTTCCCGGTCCGCAAGTCCGTCGCCCGACGTGCCTCGCGCGCCTGACCCTACACCGCTCGTTCGGATCCAAAACTGCACGAAATGGAGGGAGGACCGCATACATTCTGTCTGTTTGTGTGTCTGTCTGTCTGTCTGGGGGTGCTAGTACCGTCGTTTCGTCTCAGTCGAGTCTGGCCTGCCCGCAGCTCCACTGTGCGACCATAAGACGCTGGCTGCCGATCCGGAGAAACTTGCAGGGGACCAGGGGCAGTATTTTGAGGACACCCGAAAATAAATCTTTTTCTTTACTTGAGAAAATCTCAGAAGCCCGTACCTGGAGGCCTGGCGGGTCAAATTAGAATGGAACGGAAGTATTGTGGCCTAGACTCGAATTGTTGATCGTGATGATGACGGTGCCTCTCATCATAATGCCTGGTTCTGGGCCGCTGATGAATACAGAGTCACGAGGCGAAGTGAGAACTCGAACTCGAAGAGAATGAACCCTCGACCCTTGACTTTCCCTTTACGACATGATGGCTCATGTCGACTTCTCATGGCACACGCCAAAATACCGGGGAAAAGCTACTTTTGATGGTAGACAAGCAAGATGTACTGCTGGTAAGCGACCCCGTGTCGAGCGGAGCACATGGCACTGACTTGCTGAGATGCTCGCCAAATGCCCGCTGTAAAAAAATGGTGACTGAGGCAAAGGTAAACAAAACATCAAGCCAAACCGTTGCAGTACCCCCAAGGTGTTTCCTCAGGCTACCTCTCGATTTTGCGCATACGTGAATGGCTGCCACCTTTCTTCTTTTCTTTCTTTCCTGTTCTTCTCGTCCACTGGCAAACGGAGTATGTAATCCAAGTAGGCAAGGTTAGGACCGCAGTGCGCGTGGGTAACACGTGGGTATAGGATATCAAGTAAGCGGACGCTGGACTCAGACTCTCAGAGACCTCGAACGTGAGATCTTGAGAGCCGGGGTACTGGGAACTGGAAACACCTCGCTGGTGCACACACACACGCACGCCCGTATCCGAATTCCGGTCGTGTCCGAGTCGGGTGATAGTTGAGAGAGTCGGCGTCGCTCTCTAGAAATGCATGCGTGATGTGCGAACAGAGCATTATTATAATTCCGTTTGGATGTCCGTCCGTCCGGACACTCGATGAAGCATCATGGACGGGGACTTGTTTGTGTCAGATTCCTTTCCCAGCGATCGTCACATGGCAATCAAATGGCAATAGACAATAGCTGCAGTCGGATCACATCGGAAGAGCGCTACTGGCAGAGCTGAGTGTTCCACGGTTCCCATGATCAGAGTGGATGAGAGGAAAAAGGATTCAAGGAACGGTGTTGTGATTGGCTGGACCATACAACTTCAAAGTAAAAATAACAACAAACGCCTCGTTAGTCACCGGCTCTGCATACAGTCACAGTTAAATTTAAATATACGAGATCAGCAGACACATACAATAAGTCGATAATAGCTATAAGCCAGAGGCAGGGAGAAAGGTATCATGCGCATGGTCTGTGATTGAGTAGGTGAGCAGGCAGGGCCATTGCAGGAACAGGAACAGGAACAGGGTCCGAGACCGAGATTAATTGAGTGCGAACTCGTGTAATGGTTTACTCAAATGATGTACGTTTCCATTTCGTTTCCTGATGCCCCTGTAATAAAGTGGGCCGTTGACAAGAATCTGAAAGTTATGTGTGCTGCGACGCAAAGAGCCCGGGACGTAGGTTGTCAACTTGAATGCTGGGAGCGGCGAATGGAGCCAGAAAGCCCATGGGTGAAAATTGCAAACAGTATTTTTTGGTATCTGTGTACATATGGCACGATCCCGATGAACGGACGCTCGTGCGATATGATACTAGTGAATCACAAGACGATGCTGAATCTGCTGATGACAATGGTGTTGTGAAGCACGATCCAGTTGTGCGGGCTGGGTCCCACGTTTCACCTATTAGTAGCAGATTGTCCTGTTCTTCCCGACTCTTGGGAAGCTGCCTGTCCAAGGATTCCGGGTGGGGCAGGAAAACGCTGGATGTTTCACTGCGTCATTATGATCGAACCGCACTCCAAAACCTTAAATCATGTCGCTGCTCACCGTGGAAGCACTCCCATTTAATTTAATTGTCTCGGCGTTTCACCAACTGAATGTGACCCCGTCCTCTCGTATGTTCCCTGTCCGAAACACCAAAGGGGGAATACAATTCGGAGGGATTGAAAAGGCACTTCTGGAGACGCGTAGAGATACGGAGACAATCGCGTCACGCAAGTCATTCCCTGGGTAACAACCCACCCGGACGTGAGCGTGAACAGATGATCCAGGTGGGCCGGGTAAAAGGTGAAGATTGGCAGACCAAGCATGGCGTATTTATGGGCATATCAGACCCACACAAGAGGACAGCGGCCCAGCGGTCCCGCTGGAACAGCTTGGCTTCAAAGCGGTTCGAACACGCCGGTCATTTGAAGTCTTGTGGTCATCGGTCGCCGTATCCCTCCGGGCGAAGGTCGCTTTAGTCGGGTTGTTGTAACGACCAGGCAACCGTGAGGACGTAAGGATGGAAACGGGCAATGTTCAAATATTATGTCCTGCCAGGGCCCAGGGGTTGACTAATCGATAATCATTTCGTCTCCGATGGTGAGGGTAGAGCACGTGTAACGGCGCAAGGTTAGGCCCAACAGTCAGGCATTAGGTCTGGATAATCTATGGGGTCAAGATGATTTCCCTTTCCCTTCTCTTTTTGTTTCCCTGGTTTTGCGCTGCTCTCAGCGCCTTAAGGTATGACAGAGATGAAGTTAGCTGCAGGATATCCGAGTCTGTACGACTTACATTATCGGGGTGATGCATGACGGACCGCGTGGTAGAGCGATGTAAATTTGTACCACGCTGGCTCAACTTGAATCTAATTTCGAGAGAAACGAGTGAGTCTGCGTAAAATTTATGATTCTCGCAAAGCTGAGACCTCAGGCCTCGACCGCCTGTGTCCACTCTATGTTGAAGCTCTCTGAACGTTGAACATGAAGTGAGGGGAGGATAAGCTGGTCGGATTTTGCTGGCTAAATTTCAGGCAGTCGTTCAAATGCATTATCTTATATTTGTGTGCAAATTCCAAACAACCTAGTCCATCGCAATTGCCTCTTTCTTCTCAATTCCTACACCTGTAGGTAATTGCACCGTATCGATATCGACCATCTAGTACTTCCAAAGCTCAAACAGCACAGCCGGGCTGAGATTCAAGCTTTCAAGTTCGACGGCATGTTAACCTCACCGTGACTCCGCGTCCGACCGTGACCTGAAGTAAAAATACTCATTGCCATCACCCTTCCGACTCGGAGGAAACCAGGGCGTGGTCTCCTACAGACCAGACAGACTCAAGAATATCCTCTCTGGTGACGATGAAATCCTCTTTACTCGTCCACAACTTGAATGGTATGGCAAATTGTGTCCTACCTTCTCACATTATGGTAAAAGTTAATATTAACGTACATACTCAGGCTTTGGGGTACCGCATTCTAGAAATTATCGACATACCCGTTCGTGCATTATAAGCTGCCCTATAAAATGACTATCGCGAGCAGATGAATCCTGAAGCACGACTTGTATGCATGTACCCCTGGGTTCAGCGGCGAGTTCGAGAGTCGCAGGTTCTCTGTGAACGACACCAGATTTGCGATTTTGAAGAGTCATGTCAATAAAGGGCCACGAGAGATACGAGCGGTTCTATTGATTCTGATTGCAGGACGTTTCCGCAACGGAGTTCTTGCGACACAGGGTAGGAAATCGCGTTTAGATACGCATGTCAACCTCGACGCAGTGGCTGAGAAGGAACCGTCCAGTGTAAGAAACCGCGGGGGTTTAGTATCGCACTGAGTCCACATAACACGAGTTTTGTGGTATACAGGCCGCACCTCAGGCCTCAGGCTCGGGACGGAAACAAAAGAGACGAAACCTATTGGCAAAAAGGGCGCAGCACGAAGACCATGTTTTCTCCCGAAAACACCGTAAAGAGTGCGTCATTAATATGCCTGCAACTGATGCCATGAGCAACCTGACGTAGCTCAGCTTTGAATTTGAATGTCTGAATTCCTGATCTTGTGATCAGTGACAAACGCATTTGTGTCATGGGTTCAATCCCACTCCACTTGTACTTGGGTTTCACTTCGACGAGGGTGCATTTTCGAAATCGATGACACTTCGCGATCTCGATGCACCGACCGTTCAAACGCCACGAAACAAAAAAAAAGTGCATATGGTGTATTTCGGAGTGGAGTTACTATGATGGTTATATTTGTGAAGGTTGGTCTGGCCCAGTGCACACCAGGATCAAGTATTTGCGAACGAGCGATTTAGAAGAAATAAAGTCAGCATCCCACTGGTCATCGGTGCGAGATTGGGAAGCCTTGAAGCTTCGTCGGCCCGTCCGTTCACCTCGGCCCTTACAACGCCGTCGCAGTGTTTCAAAGGGTGAAACGTTGACGAAAAGGAAGTATTGGATTTGGGTGAATCGCTCGCACAATTTATACCACGCTCTCGCGCCCATAACTAGACTATGCCGCATCAGTGACTGTGGTTATGGGAGGCGTATCATCCCGCTACTCAGTGGGTCTCTCGGGTTGATGTGGATATTCGAGAGACGAGACGTTGTGTCATTACCTCCGACCACGATGACTTGAAGAACCTCGGAGGTCCATGGGATTCTACGTGCCAAAGTCTGGCCGTTGGATCAGAGCATAGGATTTACACAATAACCATCATTAATGAAGGAAAGAATGGGACTGACCAAGAACTCGGATGCAGATTGGAAGCATTGTCCGCCGTAGTGAAATGTTTATATCAACACATGATATGCCTTGAATCCTATTCAATGACCACTCCTCGCTTTGGTTACATCCCAGTGATGAGTGCCATGAACGATAACATCACGATGTCGGTTGATATCTTCGAAGCCAAGGGAAATGCCTCAGTTTGTGCATCATTATAAATCGAGGGTGTTGGTACTACATCGATATCAACGGAGCTCCCAACTACTATTAGCTACCTGACTCGATTAGATCAAAATGCTGTGATTACGATCTGTTGTGCCACATTGACCAAACAAGACCATACAACGGTCTCAGTCATCGACGGTACTCAACCAGCCCTCCTCCTGCGTCGAGCCACCCCTTGTCTTTCCTTCCGCTACCCATCTTTAAACCAACCAAACAGAAAGTTGATCCTTTTGTATTTCAGATCAACTATTAGCTTTATATACAAACAAGGCTCCTTATCCAACAGCATCTCAATTTGTCGCAACAGTCGCCTCGCACGCCGCCATGCGAGAATCAAACTTCGCTTTCCCTGCTCAGAACAGGGCTTGTGTATGTATTTCTTCACAGCTGTACGACAGAAGAGGTATATTACATCCATTTATTATTATTATTAATCCTGATTTTTTTCAATTCGCTCGGTAGCGCTCGACACCACCTCCCCCTTGCCGCTATTCAACTCCCTCCACCATCTCACTTATTTAACGTCGACTTCCCCACGAATACGCGAAATCATGACCATGGACGGGGGTCTGGAACGTCTCGTTCGCATTCTCCACGATTTTTGCATCTGTCCACCCCCGCCAGAGAACCCAAATGTAATATACGGCCTCTCTCCGCCCAACACACGTCCTCCAAAGTTGGTCCCAACCCTCAATCCGCCGACCTTCGACAAGCATGCCGCCTACCGGTTCTCTCTCGCTTTCCAATGCGTGGTGAACATCGGCGTGAGAGGAAGCGAACCGATCCGAAGTCGCGTGGTCCAAGCAGGAACGCTTGATGTCGTCGGTTGCATCCTCGAAGCATGGTTGGCCAACAAAGGGTTTGCAGTCGGTCCCAGCTCGAGCGCTACGGGTTTGCCCAGGGAAACACGCGAGCAACGTCTTGCAAGGCGACAGGCGCTCGCGGAGCAAAGGCAGAGAGATGGCGCCGCAGAACTAACTCGCGCTCTGCAAAGGCAGATCGCGGTCGACGAGTCCCTTCGTCAGGGGAATCTCGACGGTGCAACTATCGATGAAGTAGATCACGTCCTTTACTACCAAATACGTTCGAGAACTGATAACCCCTTTCCAGGATATTTCGATGGTAGACGTTTCTGCTGACGGAAACTCCTCTGAAATCTCCGTCATTGTGGATGGTTCGTCACAACCAATGTCCATACCAATCACATCTCGCCAGCGGGCACAGTATCGCCGCCACTCACCACCATCATTACGTGAGATCGATACTGACATCTCCGCCGAAGCCTCATCCAATGCAACCCCGTCATCAAGAACTCCCACCGCAACAGTCGTTGTGAGTGGTCGTGAACGCAGCGGCACCGTCGTCGTCCGTCCGATGTGGGATGAACCCCCCGGAGCCAACTTGACCGCCAGGTCCCGTCCTCTTCGTATTCGTCCACGGATGCCTACATCTCCGGACGAATCAACAGACAATTCTCGCCCCGAAACGGAGACGGAGGATGATGGCGATGCTGACGTCGACATGGACCAATCCCACGATACTGACGATACTACCGCATCTGCACATGCCTCTTTCCCCCGTGCTCCCCGACCCCCGGCTCGTTCGATGACCCAGCGACCACGACGTACGGTGGGAATAATAACCGACGCCCCGGAAACAACCGCCCTAGAAGTAAATGCCGACGCACACATCATTATCAATCATGGACAAGGCGGTGGTGTTGACGGTGATGGCGTTGGGGTAGTTGGAGTGGAGGATGGCATTGTATCTTTGGAGCCCAACGACGATTTTGCGATGGGTGCACCGCCTGGTGCTCCTGGTGCCATGGATGACACTGCTCCTAGGAATATGCTTGGCGTGGACGCGCCTGTGCTAGATAGGCGCCCACGCATTGCCCCTGATGCGACACCGCGAGCGACGGTGGTCGCACTTCCCCCTTCCGGTCCCACAGCTGCTATGCCCGGTGGTCCCTTCCGTGGCAGTGTCACTGGAACTACTCGCGACCATACCACTGCTCAAACGGGTCCCATGGCCCTGGGACGTGCCCCTAGCCATGTGCATCACCATCGTGATGCAGATTCGGGGCCATATAAAGACGAAGACGTCTTACTCGGTCTTCAACTCCTGGCTTACCTGAGCAAGTACCCCCACGTGAGACAGGCGTTTTACAAGCAGCGGGCATCGTTTCATCCTGCTGCAGCCAATCTTCCGACTAACCGCACAGCTCAACAACCGGTTGCTGGTCCGAGCACGGCAAGGACCACGCAACCTCAGCCTCAACCAGTTAAAGAGAGTCATGGTTTCTTCCGCGCGTTAGCATCCGCTACTGCAAGAGGGAAAGAGAAAGAGAAGGTACCTCCGGCGACGACTGGTACTGCGACGACGATTACTCCTCCTCGGATGACGAATGTCTTTTCTTTGGTTGAACGATTCACTTTCCGGCCGAGTTCGTCGGAAAACGATTTACCCAACCCTCCTCCGAAGCTTCCTCCCGAAATCCAATATTGGGCAGGCGTTATAATGAGGAATGCGTGTCGGAAGGACGACAGTAGGGGTGGTATTCGGCAGTGTGCCAACAGTGAGTTGCTGGGCTCCTCACTGACTGGGATACGATCGACTCACATGTGGTGCAGTGCTCTGTGGTAAATGGGAATCGTATCCTCGAGAGTTTGCCAAGTGCAGGCGATGCCGAAAGGCGAAGTACTGCGGAAAGGAATGTCAAAGCACGGCGTGGAACGAAGGACATCGGTTTTGGTGCAGCGCAAAAGACGGAGAGGACGTCGAGGAATTTGGACATGATCATGGGCACGGGTATGGGACAGACGGTATGGATGGTAGTGCTGCGGCACGGATGGAAAGGCGCGCAGAGAGGGAGCGAGTCGCCCGAGAAAGGGCTGCGGGGGTGGGTGTTCCAATTCCGGTCAACCAAGTCCAGCTCGTAGCTCCGAACTTGCCACCACCTCCGATAGCGCAGCACACGAGACAGCGGGTGACGGCATTGCCATCCAACGTTCCCCAACCTGTACCTTCCCCGACATCGCACGCATACGTCCAACTGCGGAATCGGAGAAGAGCAGAGACCGTTTCGGGAGCGACGACGGTCGTTGGATTGACCCCCCAAGGGCGACCGGTGTATCGGCATGAAGTTGCTTGGCTTGCTGATGGCCGAGGACGGGATGCGAACGAGGGTACTGACGGTGGTGATACCGCCGGTCCAGCACACGCACATGCGCCAATGACCAACACGATCTGGGAAACGACTGCCCAGGGCGAGAACGACATTGTGCTAGGGTAACACTTGGCTCGTCGCCGTCTACATATCGACATTGAAATTCGTGGGCTTAGCAGCGTAGGCTGTTACTTCCTATACTTTTTAATGTTGCACAGCTGCCTAGGACCTTGATCCACTCACCGCATTTGTTACGATCCATCCTCCCATTGATTCAGATACAATTTTACAATTTCCACTTGACTCCATGAACGAGCCCTCTCGTGTCGACGATTGGCCCATGGACATCACTGCAGGTAACCGTTGCAGACTTTCTTTTTTCCTGCCCACATTCCTTTCAGTCAGTCTCTTAACGCCGCACCATCCCCACTTGCCATCGTCTTTTTCTTTCCTCATTTCACACACGATACCTACCTGCTAGCTGCAAACCGACTGCCAATACTACCTTTCAATCATTGATCCTCGTTATTATTTAGTCTACTGGGTTGGTAACCATCCCTCTAGCTTGTTGCTCTCGAATATCATATATAAATGTGTTCTCTAGGTACATAGATTCAAGTTAGATACAACTGTTGTGCAGCTTTCCGCGAGCGTGTGAATCTTGTCGGGGCCGGGAAGAAGCCGTTCTCACGCACTCTGGAGACTGTCCACACCCACACATCTCACAACTGAACTACCATCATGTCCGTCCGTGCTCTCGGTCTCGCTCCTTCGCTCAGACGAGCTGCATTTGCTCCCACTAAACTCGGTGAGTAGACTAGTTGGGATGGGGGGTTGTTTGACGACTGATTCTGGTGTCAGGAAGAAACCAGGTCGCGCTGCGGTCCGCTCTCGTGAAACGGTACGAAAACAATCGCTCGTCCCTATTTCGTTCGGAATGAACTCATTTTCCTTCTTTCCTGCTTGTATTGTGCAAATTGTGCGTTGCAATCCTCCCAGGGGTATACAAACCGAATCTCTCCCACCGTCCGCTTCGGAAAAGATCCTGAACGAACAACGTCTGAAGCGACCTTCAAGTCCTCATTTTACGATCTACCAGCCCCAGTTGACGTGGTTGGGATCTATCGTGCATCGGGTCGCCGGTGCGGGATTTAGTACGCGTGAGTCTAGAATCTCTTGGACAAGTTACGCTGACTGACGCATCATCGCTCCCCCCCCAAAAAAAATGCGAAATACACATCGATCATGTACAGTCCTCTACGGATTCGCACTCGCGTACCTCGTCGCCCCGGGTACGTTCGACAGCGCCCACGTGATCGAGACCGTAGCAAGTTTGCCCGAGTATGTGAAGACGACGGCCAAGGTAGTGCTCGCGGCACCGTTTGCGTTCCACGGGTGGAACGGCGTACGGCATTTGACGTGGGACTTGGGTAAATGTACGTTCTGACCGTCGACTTTTTCCCAGGGGTCGTGACTGACCACGCCTTTTGTTTCTTTGTTTACAGTCGTGACCGTCAAGGGAGCGTATGGGACTGGGTATGCGGTGCTCGGTGCGACGGCGCTGTCGACCGTGTACCTCGTATGGTGGTAAAGAGGCGTTTGGGTTCTGGCCGACGTGAACGTTTCGTCTATCCCTCTTTTTTTTTTTTTAATTTCTCTACGGGCTCCCGGTTCGGAGACGTAAAAATCGAGTGTGTCTCTGTTCTATAAGCTAGGGCGTATCTTGATACGTGTCGACGACTGGCCGCTCCTCCATTCCTGAGTGGGAAAGGGCGCCTGATTGAATTATGTGAGTTTAGTGGAGGAGTCTCCTAGCCTTGGTAGGCAGGACAACGTTGAATTTCCATTCCGCATCGGTGTGCTCTTCTCGTTGACCTCGTGTTTTCGTCCCCCCCCATTATCATGCCAACCCCGTCCTGATCTGCAAAAGCCTCGGACCGTCGCGCAGATCTGTACGCTCGCATCAGCTCCTGCCAGTGCGGGCCGCTCCAACCTCTAGCTCATTTCCGGCATGCAGGACGACCAACAGAGCGAGAAGATGCCTCTTGGAGAGCTGGGACGCCGCGAGCCCCGCAAACAACTGGGGCGCGTGATGGCCCAGCTCAGCCTTGCACCGGGTGGCACTGGCCCATTATCTTGGGTTTCTGGGTGCGCTTCAAGTTTGCGTCTGACCGCCTTTCACTGGACGACTATTGGGTTCGAAACCGATTGCTGTTATCGATGGTGTCCCGAGACGACCGAGTGCGACAACGCTGTTGCTGTGCTAAATCAACGAACTGCCATCTAAGCTACTTGAGGCCTGAGCCGTGAAATGAATCTTTGGTATATATGACAGGAATGACAAAGCGTGATGCTCGCTTTCATTCTCACCAGCAGTACTAAGCATCGTTTTCCCGATGAGTACATGAATGTAATATCTCATGGTTTCCTTTTATCGCGTAACGGGAGTTGATCATGACTGTTGCACTCACGACGACTGAATTGTTAGCACCTTTAGCGCCAATATAACAGTGCCAAACTCTCTTGCACTCACTCTCTCATGGATGTGACGCTCAAAATGACAAATGTCGTTACCGTCTGTTGAGGCCCATTAGGCCAAATAAGAACAAGCAACGCGAGGCCGAATGTTCGGCCTAGCACTGCCACAGCCTAGAGAGACCCGGTGAACAAGAGCACGACTCAGATGACATAGTCTGCCAAGAGTAGAGTAGCCGCCTATAAAAGAGACACCCACCATAGGGGACAGAGGCAAGAGTGAGAGCATCCGATTACGCTCTGTCCCCACCTCTGCTGCTTGTGACCTCAACACCGTCAAATTCTGGAAGACGACATAAAAGACATACGCCTATTAGTAGCCATCCTACACGAATTGTGTTTTGTGGGCTGATGTGACGTTCTTGAAGGACACAATGAATGCTTCTGACTCACGTTTACCTTGAGCTTGAGACCCCGTCTCAAAGGAGCATGTTTGGTCAACGTTTGGTTTCATGCGGCATCTTGGTCTGGCTTGCTCTCAATTTTATTTAGTCGTCTACCGACTTCCTGGGTCAATAAGGATACCAGTTGTGATCTTAACGACCACAGAACCGTGATACAAGTCTGCTAAGTCGATCACAACGTATTAAGTATAGCTCCGACCGGTCGGTCTAGTCTTTTTTCATGGGCGTGGCACTGAATCAAGGACGACAGCGGGACGCTGGGGATATTCCCAGTGATGTGGGCACGGCGAGGGTCTTTCGGGCGTTCGTTGGGCGCCATGCGGTTCCCACATGGGGCCCACGTTGGAAAGGATTCAATTAAGCGGCGACATAGACTGCCGCCCTCTGTTTGTGCTTCACGACTGGAGGTTAAGCTAAAGATCATCTCGAGATACAGGAACGATGTCAATGAACCAACTTGAAGTTCATCCCCACGCAGACGAATCAGATGAGTAGGTTCTATTCAACTTCCATCTATTCAAAAACCTAATAATTTAATTTTTGTCCGTAGTACTTTCGACGCAAGCTCGACATCTATTTTACAAGATAAGGTCACCAACGTCATCGATGATAGGGTAACAGAATTCTGGCAAAGGTATTCGACAGAAGCAGGCAATTATGACCACGATTTCCTCCAAAAAAACAGGGATGACATAGAAGGTGTAATGCTTTTCGTGAGTTCTTATACTGATATGTTCTCTGGCCACCGTGGTGGCTGATATGTGCTACGCCCAGGCTGGTCTTTTCTCTGCCGTTTCTGCAACATTCCTGGTCGCCATGCAAAGCAACCTACAACCTGACCCTACCGATACCACCAACGCCCTCTTGATGATGCTCGTTCATGCTAACAACAGCTCCGCCTTTGCGGATATCAGTCTCCCTGAAAGTAATGGTCCTAGTTCTGCCGTCATTTGCAGTCAGGTTCTTGGATATGCGGCTCTGTCGGCTAGTTTGCTTGCTGCTCTGGGAGCTGTTTTGAGCAAACAGTGGCTTGGTGATTACACCCGGTTTCGGAGCGGTCCCTTGCAAGAGCGTTGTCGTAGGCGCCAACAGAAGCTGGACAGTCTCAAAGCTTGGAGATTCGAGGCGGTCATCAGCGCATTACCCGCTCTCATACAGCTAGCCCTCCTGCTGTTCGGTATCGCCCTTGCCGTGATGTTGTGGGAAGTGAACCGTATTGTGGGGGCTGTTCTTATCGCTACGACTGCCATTGGAGTGTTACTTTACTCCTTCATAACTCTGGCGTCGTTGTTCTTCCCCGCATGTCCATTCCACACTCCAGTCTCTTCTTCAATCCGCGGAGTTGTAGGAGGCGTGATCAAATCAGTGGAGGAAGTCACAGAATACTGGGCATGGTTCACAGACAGGTATAATCAGGTTAAACGACCCATGATTAGTCGCGGAAACACATTGGTGGCGTACATTGGCTGCGTCCTCTTTTATCCCCTTCTGGCTGCCGTGTTCGCCATTCCTTTCGTGCTGTTAGCAGTCCTTGCGCCCTTGGTTGTGTTGGTTGCCTGGGTCCGAGGACGCGGAGTTTTTTTCCGGGCCCGGATGTACAGTTGAAATGCTCATAATGCATAGAGTCGGGACCCGGCAAATCCCAATGCATTACCATGGATATGCAAGACGACAATGCGTGACAGTGTGTGACCCGTGATGTCACACACCGCCACACAAGCTTATTCATCGACTACGCTAGCGCTAGCACTACCACGAGCTACACCGTGCTCAAACAGCGTCGTCTGCCTCGCGCCGGTGAACTCCTGCCTCCGTAAGTGTCCGCGAAAACCACGCAGCATCGCCGACAACGCGAAATCCTCACCCTCGCCATACTCTAACACAGCCTTCTCGAGCTGTTCGCACAAGCTCATTGCCTGACCCCTCGTAACGCACGGTTCCACTGGCAAGTCCTCTTCGTCATCCGAGTCAATCTCAATCACCTCACCACTTGCCACAGCTATCTCATATTTCACCGCTTCCACGATCTCTTCCTCGCCCTGTTCACCTGCCGCAAACTTTAGCTCTACTTCACGAATCTCCTCCTCCTCTGGTGGATCTACGAGCTCGTTAAGAGTCGGCGGAGTGTTGAAAACACGGTTTCTTGTTTTGAGGACATTAACTGAGTGCAGGAGTTCGTCCTCAGCTGACTTGAGTTGAGACAACTCCTTCGGACGTCGGGAGATCTGGATTTTGAGTCCTGGCCGGCGCTTTGCTGTGTCCTCGAGAGGTTTGATGGCCGTCATAGCAGCTTCGGAATCACCCTCGGCATTCATGACAGCGCGAAGAGCTGGTTGCCAGTCCGCATCAATGAAACGGTTGCCTAGATGAGCCTTCAGTCGAATTTCAGCGATTGGTAATGACAAGTCAGTTGTCGCAAATTCATGGATGATCTTCCAAGCGAGAGGATCAGCGTGTGGGGTCGTCGATTGGGATGATGATGGCATATCAATGAGCGTGTCAGGGTCCAATCCACCGCTCGTAATGTAGCTTTCACTGTTCGGGGAGAAAATTAATGTCGAAGTGGAACGTGGGCAAATGGCTTACGGCTGGATAAGTGTGTGATTCCAACAGTTTCTGATGGTGTCCGGTGCTACAGAGGCCCATGCTTCTTTTGCCATAACCATGGCTTCGAGAAGATCTATCTTGTATATCTCTGCTTCGCCTGCTTCATCAAGATCAATTGCTCGTTTGCTGAAATTACGTCGGTACAATGCCTTGAAGCATCGTATGATCCCTGCATCACAGGGCTGAATGAAGGATGTCATGTTTGGCTCGAAGAATTCGAGTCGGATATTTGATGGCTCATATGGAATCGAGTGGCCGGAGAAATTATCCACCAATAAGAGGATCCGCCGCTTCGCCTGCTTCATCCGCATATCAAGTCTCTTCACCCACCTAATGTCATCATCGTTAGCACACCACACAATAAGTAATGACGACATCCTTACTCTTCAAATAGCTCAGCTGTCATCCAAGCCTTCTTGTTGTTGCGATAATAAAATCCACGCTGTTCAGGAGTTTTCTTTTTGAAGCATCGTGGTTTTGCTGCCTTCCCAACAAAAAACAATTCAAGTTTTTCGGATCCATCTGCATTGCATGCAACACCAATTGAAACCCGGAATCTTTCTTTTTTTTTCCCACTCAATTGTTTCGTAGCGAGGCCGCGATCAGGTGGTGCGCTGGAAAATAATTCAGATCAGGTAGAGAAGAAACCCATTGAGTCTAGAACTCACTAGGGGTTGAATGCTGTTTCATCCATATTAAAGCGATCTCGCGGAGCATAGTTGGCAAGAAGTTGCCGGCACCGCAATCGCTCAACTTCTACAGCTTCGAGGTCAACCGAAGCTGCCTCCCCATGGCGACGGATTTCACGAAGTTTGTAGGTTTTACAGAATGACTGCACCCAGCCGTTTCCCAACAGTTTCTCTGCCTCGGGAACCTGAAACTTCTCCTCAAATCTCGTCCGCTTCTCCCTCAACATTGGACCTGAAACTGTCTCGCCTCTCTGCTCCATATCCCTTACCCAAAGCACAAGTGCGCGTTCAACATCTGGCCTGGTCACAACCCGGGGCCTCTTGGATAACAAGGCTGCGGGGTTATCATTCACCCGAGCCTCCATTTTGGGACGTTCTCGTAGTTTACGAGATAAGGTTGACTGATTGAAGACTAGAGGACCACCTTCTTGACGTGTTCGGAAATGCTCCACAACATCGGCCTGAGAACAATGGGGGTGAGCATCAACATAAGCATAGACATTGCACCAGGCAGCAAGATCCAGGTTCTGGCGTGATGTCCGCTGTGGTGGATTGGCGGAGGTAGATGTCACAGACCCATCTTCAGAGTGCTTTTGTCGTTTTTCTGGTGGATCACGATCGGCGGGTTTATCACGGGGCTTCCGCTTTGCCGCATGGAGCATTGTGCCGTTGGTCCTTGGGAGAGTTCCCATCCGACGTGAAAATTGCAAGTCACATGTGTTCCACTCGGTCATACCTGCCTATTTGGGCTCCATCGTAATGCATAATCTACCATTGACACCTATGCATTATGCATTATGCAAAATATCCCTTATTTTGGGTGCGCCCGACTCGGGACCCGCCAAAAATTGATGCATTAGGACGGTTATGCATTGTTAGCATATGCATTATGAGCATTTCAACTGTAATGAATCTAGCCTAGCGTTTGCGTGAAATAGGAAATATCTTCGTTCGTTATCTTGCTTACCCGTAACTCTGTCTCCTCTACTACTTTGCCCTTGAGAGCCCACTGGCAGATCTAACTTCCATCAGTGAAGTCATACCTATAGATTCCCCCCGCGGTTTTTCATTATGTTCGGGTTATTCTACTATCCGTTGCAGGCTATGACTGTGCCCGCAGGGTAAAACAGGAGTACGGATACTACACCTGCTGAGGGGGCGCCGGCGAGGGCGGACTACACAAGGGAGAAAGTTCGGCAGATTGGTCAAAGGAGCAACCACTCCCGAATATCCGCGCTTCCTGTATGCGGTGAATCCAGAAAGGAGAAGCTACGCAAATAAGTCGTTCGGGGCAAACTATATGTGGTTGTCACGAAGCATGGTGCCGACGTGGCCGTCCCAGCGTTCATGCCTGCAATGCGCGCATACACTATATTTGTCAGAATGCCTATAATCTACGTGTGAAGAGCGGGGGTTTTGTGGAGCGGAAGCTCATGGGAAGATATCGCTACTGATAGCAGATAGTAGTTGCGGACATTATCGAGCTAAAATCGGGGGTTACAGGGAGCGCTGAGCATTCAGAACTGCCTCAGTTCTTTGGGGGACTTACGTCAAATATTGCGTCATGATGTCACTGATACACTCTAGATAAAGCAACCACAACCAGTGACAGCAAAGCCAGTAACAGAACCGGGAAAAGCGGCAGCAAGACTGATTCCAGAGAGATAGGCCTGACAAAAGGAATTGACTACTGATCGAACAGATAACAAAGCCGCAAAGAGAAGAGCAGTTTCTGCCATGTGCCGAATATGGGAACCTTGCCAAGGATCCGAGTACGAAGGCTCTAAGCAACGTATTACGTAATGGCTCCATTGGAGCGTTCATTGCGGCGCCACATCTTGAACAAGGAGTTTATCAAGAACTGCGACTACCGCTACGTCAAATCCGGGCAAGTTCCAACATTTCCGCGGCGACGCCAGCAATGAATGTGCGTGCGAAAGCGCTCACCGACCGTTGGGGCTTATTGCCTCCAGCAGAAGCTTGTAGGGATTTAAATACAGAACACCCCAATCTTGTGTACGGTCACGCCCTAGAATTCCACCATCTCGATAAGAAAATGCTTCGCTGTTATGAATGACGTCATGTACATGCCATTGGTGTTCCAAAACAGATTATATTGGGGTGGATTTTCGAAACGAAATTCAGGTAACTTATAAAAGGGAGTCTCAGCCTGGTTGTGAAATCAAATTTCCACCTCTTTGTTTCCCTCCCCTACAATCGTTCCCAACATGCCCGAAGGTACTATGAGAGCTTTGTGGTACACAGAGGTCTGAATCGTTCCGCTGAAACGCTCGCTCTTCTGGATGCCTCTGACTTGTCGTTGTTATCTAGCCACAACATTTCGATGTCAGGCAAGTCCCAATACCCAAGGTCGGCGACGACGACGTTCTTCTCAAAGGTGATTTTTGACACTCGTGTTCAGTACTAAAGTCGGCTTGCTAATCCGTTTGTAGTAACGTGTTGCGGTTGGTCCAGATCCCGCTGAACGCTCGCATAGCACTGACTGACAATGTCGCTCCTTGATTTATGTAATAGGTGTATGTGGTACTGACGCACACATCCACGACGGCGAGTTTATCTCCAGGTTTCCGGTAAAGCTCTTTATGGATCAATGGCGTCAATCAGATCCCAGATCTAATGAACTTGACAGCTGATTCCGGGTCACGAGGCCATCGGCACGGTTGTGGAAATGGGAAAAAATGTCTGTGGCTTTGAGATCGGAGATCGATGCGTTGCCGACGTGGGGATTACCGTGAGTGTGCTTTCCATTCCTAGCAATCAGAGTACTGATCTATTCGCCCCGTTGGCGCAGTGCGATAATTGCTTCTATTGCCGACGTGGGCAGTCCCTCTTGTGCGAGAACTTCAATGCGCGGGGCGTCACTTTGGACGGTGGATTCGCTGAATATATAGTATAGTGAGTTTGTCTGTGTTCTGGTGTTGGTCTTGGGTGCTGACTTCCAGTCCAGCCAACAGAACAAGCTTTACAAGATCAAAAACCTGTCTGACGAAGAGGCCACTCTTCTGGAGCCCGCCGCTTGCGCTATCCATGGTCTCGATAAGCTCAACCCACCAGTCGGTGTTGAGGTTCTCCTTCTTGGCGCTGGCCCTACGGGCCTTATACTGGCGCAGCTCTTGAAGCTCAATGGCGCCTCCAGAGTTGTAATCGCAGCCAATAAAGGCATCAAGATGGACATCGCCAAGAAACTCGAAGCTGCTGACGAATACATTGAGCTCGACCGTCAGAACCCTGGACCGCAGTGGCAAAAGCTCAAAGAAGACAATCCGTACGGATTCGACATCGTTGTGGAGGCTACAGGGGTGGAGAAACTTGCGAATGAGTCCATCAACTATGTACGCAGGGGAGGAACTCTGATGATATACGGCGTCTACGAGAACAAGGCTCTTGTCCACTGGCCACCATCCAAGATCTTTGGTGACGAGATTAACGTGGGTTACGTTAGTCAAGCATAGGAACAATCCTCACGCTTCTCATCGCAGATTATCGGATCTTTCTCGCAAACGTATTGTTTCCCTCGTGCAGTTGCATACCTCGATAGCGGTAAAGTCAAGGTGACGGGAATGGTTACGGATGTCTACAAGTTGGAGGAGTACCAAGAAGCACTGGACAAGATGAGCAGTCGAGGAGCTTTGAAGATTGCGATCAAGCCATAGGAGACCAAGCAACGGTCGGTCGGAACTGCGACGTCTGTTATATCCTATACCTCGTATGACTGGAGAAAAAGAACTGTACATTATGTATCATTATTCTTGGAGCATGACCGTTTCGCAGCAACCAGGAGAAGCAAAGACGGACCCGGTGAGCCCGGTTGGCCGGGCCGGCTGTTGAACGCATTCATGGACCTGACATAGCCCTTCCCATGTATGTGTGAATTTGCTAACATTTTCAAGTTGAGCCGTCAAAACCTCGAAGACAGCAGCTTGGTCTTTTCATACACACTGACTGCTCGACACAATATTACGCTCGGGCTAGTAGTATGGGGAAACGCAGTGATCACGTGGGCACAACCTTGGTGAGTGTTTCCGTTGTTTGAAGTTTCAATGAACCAGTTCAGTGACGCGTCGTTTACCAAACACTAGTTGGTAGAAGACCCTTTGGACGTTGAAGGATATTTACCAGCCCCCCCAGAACTTGACCTTGAGCAGGTCCACATCTACGTGCGGCATGGTGCGTCGCCTACACGTTCTCTTGATTCTTTGTACCCATCTGACTCACGTTCGCGTTCTTTTCTTTCCAGGTGAACGGACCCCTGTAAGGACCCGAATGTCGGATCCACCAGCGTCTATTCCAGAACACTGGCAAATGTGTTCCGTAGCTAGGCGGTTCCGCGAAGTAGTGGATTCGACGACGTTGCCAGAACACGGCGCCCGTCCCGAAGGGTTGTGGTTCAGAAGAGGTGCTGAGAAGCGCGACGGGACGACTGCTCCGAATTTGTGGTACGCAAATGCTTAGTATGAGAAGCCATGGTTTTGATGTTGTTCCTGCAGCCTTTTGGGTGACCTGACGGACGTCGGGAAAAAGGTAGGGTTTATAACCACTTTGAGATAAACTCGGATTGTTACTAATTAATCTCCAGTCCACGTACAACTTCGGTATTGCGTTGCGTAGGCTCTATGTCGACAAGTAAGCGGAACAACCAATTTCGTCTGTTGGGTGGAATCAGTTGACCCTTTGCAGACTCGGGTTCCTTCCTGGCACCCTCCAGAACGAAAACCAGGCTTATTTTCGGTGAATCCATTTATCGTCGCGTCAATTCGCCTCTTGACTGGATCTGCGCATTCATCCAGTTCAACAGACGTACCACGGACGATCGAGTCCCTCGAGAACATTGTTCATGGATTATACCCACAGATATACTGTGCTTCTGGTGTGATACCCTCGATTTTGGTTAGGTATGTGGTATGTTGTGGTGTGGTGTGATGGAGGTGACAATATGCATCTGCAGGAACAAGGTGGATGAAAACATCGTTAGCAACATCCTATCGTGCCCTCAACTAGGCTTATTAGAGTTGCGCTTCGCTGAAGGTATGCTTTACGTTCAATGAATGTACAAGAAGTTGATACTTTTGTCGTAGCCGCTGCTACCAAGTGGGATTCTCGACTCCAGACTCTGGATGGGAGGTTGTCGAAATATATTAATGGTAAACCGATTCGCATAGATGGTTCACCTCGTGCTTCGGGGATTTTGGATACCGTGAGTCTCAGAAATTTCCTTTCAAGCTAGTTTCTCAGTGCATGGTTACGAACCCAGGTACGCTCAGCTGCGGCGCACGGAATTAAGGTTCCTGACGACTTTTGGGATCCCGAAGTGGTCGACTTGATTGTATGTCACTGAATTTCAAAAGTTCATCGGTACTCCGGCGGTGTTCATGGTTGTCATGTAGGAATCTGCGGTGTCAGACGAGTGGTTTGCAAGTATGTCTCCATTTTTAAGTTGCCCGCTTGGCTTATCATTCATTAACTTTCGACATTGAAATAGTCTGTAAGTAGGACACTTACCTCGTCGAGCTTTAATCTCACGACGTTCATCTCGATTGAACAGTCAAGTCTGAGCAAGGTCGTCGTCTGGGCATGGGGCGCCTCCTTGCAGATATCTCGACGAGAATGCAGACTAAAATTGAGAAAGGGGACAAGGATCCATTGAAAGCCCTTGTGTACACTACCCATGACTCTACATTGGCTGCATTGTGCACTACGTTCGATGCCTTCGATAACAAGTATAGTGTTCTTTTTCCTATCTCTTTTGAAAGCCCTTAACGTATCCTGCAAGATGGCCACCATTCACATCGTCTGTGACTTTCGAACTCTTCAAGAGACGGCATTCGGGACAAGGTTCAAGCTTGCAAGCATTGTTGAACAGACTATGGAATGGTTACTCGCGAGAGGAACACTGTACGTTTCCTGCTCGAGGCCCGTGCATGTTCTCGCTAATCAATATGACATGCTTAGATGTTCGGATGCGATACAAGAACAAGGACTTGGTCCTACCCATGTGCGCAAAGGAAGGAAACCACTTTCCGGGGTCGCCCGAATTCTGCACCCTCAGCGTATTCCAGCAGAGAGTCAAGGAGCTAACGCCTACTAACTGGAGTGCGGAATGTGCACCAGAGACTGGAGGCTCCAAGTGATGTGTAACTTCAATCTAGTCGCGTTGTATGCATGCGTGCCGCCTTGCTTTCGCTGGATACTTATGTACTGCAGCAGGGCCCAATTCTTCCTCTGGGACAGAGTCTTGAATAACCATTATTGCATAAATGAAAACACAGGCATCGTCGGTCGGGCTTAAACTTGACTGATCCTCAACACTTGTTGGTACTAAGCCACCAGCGTCACGGTCAACTATAGATTGGGTTTCTTCCCTTTCTTTTCACCTCGTACGCCGTTGCCTCTTTTGAATCACATAGGAACAACGTCCAGAACACAACCGACGTGTACGTCGTCCAGAACTGCAAGAACAAGATGCGCAAGCACATGTCATGCCCGTATTATTTTGGGCTTGTAACTCACTTCCTCACTTCGTGACGCAATACAAGCACAAGAGTTCGCCAAGGGTAAACCCCGTCGGCTTTTTCACTAGCATGGTAGTGGATATGCTGCACGGTGGTTGAAACCAAAAGTGCAGAGCATTCCTGCAGCCAAACTTCAGATCGGTCAGAACTCCACAAATCGAGTATGTAACGAGGACTGGGATCACAACATTTGACAAACATTAGTAGTACATGGCACAATCACCGAATGCAATTCAATTCTCGGAGAGCTAACCATTAACGATGCCATCCTTGCCGTACTTCGCATTGTACGCCTTGTTCACCTTTGCGATCAGTGCCTCCGTTGGCACGGTAAGTTTGTATTTTGTTGCCCGAGCCTTCAACTCAGACTTTTTCACAGCTTGTCCACCCCTCAGCTTGATCGCACGATCCAAGTAATCCACAGCATCAGTGACGTCGTATGACTTGGCACCAGGCTTTGCCGCTCGGTCTAGCTTGGCCATCATCGAATAAACCCAGGGAGCAGCGTACACTGTCAATCCCTGTGCAGAGAATACGATCGCTTTCTGCTGGATGGCTTCGGCATACAAGTCATTGATGGTCCCTTCCTGTGTTGAAAAAATATTCAAGATCAGGAGGTTGGGGGAACTCTGAAGTGAGATAACCGCACCTCGATGAAGACGACAGTATGGTTGTTCAACCACTGCCGACCCAAGCCGAGTTTCGTCTCGGCCAGCTTTCCACCCTCTACGACCTCGTGCACGAGTTGCGAATCACTGGAACCCGAGTTCTTGGTACGGTAGAAGAAATCGACGTCGCCGGTGGACGCACGGGTCTTCAGCAACACAGTGTTGACAGCGCCCCCGACGGTGACGATGGAGACGTTGAGTTTCTTGGCATGTAAGTGGCTGGCAACCACTTTGAGCCCTTCTTCGATTTTCTCCTTCGTGTATGTCTGTTCATGCCCTGAATCCTGGGCTTGGCGCTGATGAATAAGCTGGGAAAAGCCATCCACAGGATGGGAAGAGGAGATGCCCATGATGAGAGGATGGATCGGTTGCTGTTCTCACAGGTCCCTTTTATCATGTTCAGATTGATCCTTGCGCCACATCAAGGCGCAACATGCTCACCTATTTATGAACCCGGTTCCGAGATTTGGGGTGACTGCTAGATGGAGCGGCTGATGGCGTGCAAGACGACGCAGCATCAAGGGCTTTAGGGGGGAGTTTGATGTGGCGTTGCAACAAGTTTCAAGTACACTCTGCAAGCTTCTGCATTGGGCTTGCTATTCAAACATTTCTTCCTTTCTGCCGAGGATCCACGGCGAAAGTTGTCCTCGAGCGAGAGGCGCTCGAACGTCGTCAATTTGGTGATTCTGGTCACCCTAACCGCTCGCGGTCCCTTCACAGATTACCGGGTTCCGCTTGGTCATCGGGACAATGTGGGCCGTGGACGATGATGATGGTGCGGAGACGAACAACTTGATCTTGTTCAAGTTTCACGAGAATATGATGGATAAGGTGGGCTGTTTGGATTATACACGTGCGGCGTTCGCACTGAACAAGACGATGGACATGGTGCATCCTCGCCGGGTGTCATATTTGATATCGAAGGCTTTCTTCGGTACAAGCGGCGCGTGAACTGAATAAACATACAAAAAAGAGGGATAGTTTGAAAGAACGTTGCAACAGACTTTGCTAAGCTGAGCTCACCTTGGTCAGTCCCGGATAAACGTATATGTTATATCGACGGCACCGCCCCATTCTCGCACATTTCAAAATTTCCATCTGCGGTTGCGCTGTGGATGGATGCGGACGCAGGTGATAAATAACACTTGTAGACAAGCTCAGGTGACATCGTCCTTCAGAAGGAATTGTCCCCTTCGATGGTGCACACTGCGGACGATCGAGATCTTGTCCGTCAGCAACGGAAGCTTCTTCGAGACGATATGGCACAGAAGCTCGCTACGCCGCCATATTCGATAACGGGAATGGCTAGTAGTCGGAAAATCGAGGGATGGACCCGCGTTCGCGCCTGAAATTCCTGCTCGCTGCGGTCTTAAAAGCTTGACATCTGACACACACTACCTCACCTTGGATAGGCGCTGATGCAAGGATACCTGTGCAGCCATGTCCAAGCACCGAACTGATCCCTCCGACGAGACACGCAGTCGATGACACCAGATTGAACTTGAACCCAGATACAAACGCTGCTGATCGGTTTTACTTATAACTGAGCACAAGAGTGTCAGTCAGTTCTGTTGCGTAGGACGACCCAGGGCGAAAAAACCTACCACTAAAAAATAAATGGAAGAGCAAAATAAAAGTCCAGGTCCACTGTTCACTTGGAAAACACTGTCGAAGCGGGAACCGTCCAGCAGCCCATTTCACACCGTAGGGGGTCAAGCGATCCCTCGGGTGGAGACTACACCTCTATCATGATCGCGCCTTTCCTTTCATCATCTCGCACACCCCCAACGGCCGCGGCATTCACGAGAACTGTGCGCTCGTGGCTCTTATCCCTTCCCCACAAGCGTGTTCTGAGTTTTTCAAGAGCCACATACCAGACCAACCTCACCAACCCGACCCACCCAACCTTTCCGGCACATACGTCCTCGTACTGTGCCTGCGCCGTGTTCCAAGAAACACATTCAACACCCCTCGCTGCATGTATGTGCCCGAATACGTGCAAGCTCGGTCGGACGCGCCACAGCGCGGCCAAGAGCGCATAGCAACCTGTTCTGCTGAGATCGAGGTGGGAGAATGGAGGGCCGTGCGTTATGACGATGTCCGTCGAAGCAGGGATAGAAGACCACAACTCTGTGGCCCGTTGGGCGACTTGGTCTGTGCCCATTTCGCGGGAATAAGAACGGGGAGACAGGCGAGGATACTGAAACGCCCATGACCCGTGTTTGGGGGTGTATGGGCTCCCGTAGATGCGCAACGGGCGTCCGCGCACGGTCGCCTCTGTGGACGAGTTTTCGAGGTAGGTGAGCGATGGATACGATGAAAGGATGTGTTGTCGTGTTTCTGGGTCAGCAAGCGCGGCGTCATGGTTGCCAGCGACGAAGATCTTGAACGGGTGTGGATGAGAGCTCAACCAGTCAAGCGCGTCGCGCAGCTCATCCGTGGTGCCGGAGTGAGTTAGGTCACCTGCATGAATGAGGATGTCCCCAGCGGGGAGTAGAGGTTGAGAACGGTGGGAGGTGTGCGTATCGGAAATGCAAACGACTCGTATTTCTATTCCCTTTTTTTCGTTACTGCACGTTGTTACGCTGGGCAGACCCCACGAATAGACCCGCTGAGCGAGGAAGAGCAGAGGGTCGGATTTAAAGTTGTCCCAGGCCGTTGGCGGTCGACGACGGAGGAGAGCGTCGAAACCAGACATGGGAGTGGCTGTGACTCTTAATTACTAGTTTCAACTTGTCTTCAATGAATCACAGGGACGCTCTCAATCATCCATTCCGAGTGCGAATCGCTTGGGCGACCGTTTGAGGACATCGGTCATCAAGATATTAGTTGGTGGTCATGGTGTTGGAACAGTTGGAGGTGAAGTGGTAGGCAAATTCGATTCACCGTTCGGAATCCTGTTTGTTACTGCTCACTGCTCTGACCCTCCTCTTTGGAAGAATCCGCAGACAGGGTGCAGCGCTAGTGGTGTCAAAGTTTACAACGCAAAGATTGTTCGCATGGTACGGCCAGGGCCCGAGTCGGGAAAGAATCTTACGACAGAGTCCGCTAACTTTGCTAGTAGACAGCGACGATGTTTGGAATGGTCGGTCAACTCCCCACCAGCTTAAGTTGTGCTGCTCTTTCTCGAGGCCATTCTTCTGACATCCTTGGCCCATGATACAGACTCACGCAGTGTGAATTACAGTCTGAAACAGAGTGCCTTTGTCAAATCATTGGTTCACAGTGATGTAAAAATTAACATTGTGAATAACTCAGATGGTATTGCAGACAGCAGCAGCTTAGTATGTGAATACACAGAGACATATTACAGGCATGAAAATGAATGAATGAATTATTGCCAGCAGGATATCCAAGACTCTCCAAATAATGAACTATCAACATCAATAGCATAATAACTGTTAGAACCAATTGCTAAGGAATGGATTGGAAGACAAAAGGTGTTTCTACTCCAAGGAGAAATCCATCCAAAGCAAGAGCCATCAGAAGATAGAATCCAACTATCTTGTACATATAAAGCAGGGTAAGAGGCAAACTTCTGCACTTGCCATAATTTGATGCAATGATCATTAGAACCTGAGACAATATGAGTGCCATCAGGAGAATAGGCAACAGAGGTGACAGATTCAATGTGCCCCTCAAAATGACCTGCAACACATTGACTGGTGGTTGCATTCCAAACTCTGATGGTCTTGTCCTCAGAGCCAGAGACAATATGAGTGCCATCAGGAGAATAGGCAACAGAGGTGACTGATTGAGTGTGCCCCTGAAATGGACCTGCCACACACTGACTGGTGGTTGCATTCCAAACTCTGATGGTGCTGTCCCATGAGCCAGAGACAATATGAGTGCCATCAGGTGAATAGGCAACAGAGGTGACTGGTAGAGTGTGCCCCCAAAATGGACCTGCCACACACTGACTGGTAGTTGCATTCCAAACTCTGATGGTGCTGTCCCCAGAGCCAGAGACAATATGAGTGCCATCAGGTGAATAGGAAACAGAGTTGACATCATAAATGTGCCCCTGAAATGGACCTGCCACACACTGACTGGTGGTTGCATTCCAAACTCTGATGGTCTTGTCCTCAGAGCCAGAGACAATATGAGTGCCATCAGGAGAATAGGCAACAGAGGTGACCCAACAAGTGTGCCCCTGAAATGGACCTGCCACACACTGACCAGTGGTTGCATTCCAAACTCTAAGGGTGCTGTCCTTAGAGCCAGAGACAATATGAGTGCCATCAGGTGAATAGGCAACAGAAGAGACCTCTTTTGTATGTCCATGCAACACATGAAGATCTGCTGGCCAACTAACTGGATGTCCTGAGCTTGCTGAGGCATGCTTTGTTAGGTGACAAAGCCAGAGATGGCAGAGTGGGGAGCTGGTGGGAGTCTGGGGCATGGCTGATAAATACAGATGAG
>JBBPPG010000098.1:0-51033 GCA_038091855.1 Leccinellum luteum | reverse complement strand
CCTTGCCTCCCGAACTGAATGAACTCACTTCCTTCCCAATTCGGTTGCAGCGAAGTGTGACGAAGTGTGACCTCCGCGAAGTGAACTTCATTTACTTCGAAGTTACTTCACCTCTGCGGCAACGCTAGTTCCGCTTGCCGCTGAGATCGGAGATGAAGACGGAGATGGTGGCCGAGCGGAGAGCATGGTGCGTGTGGCGCGGAACGTGCATACCATTGACAGAAGCCACCTCTTTTCCCGGTGGACACGGGGTCAGGATGCTGGCGTGCTGACTGACGAGCCGCACATCCGCGCTCCGATGGCAGCGGAAGCTCATTGAAGAGCACTTGGATTCTATGTGGAGCGCCGGCACGCGGTACGACGCGTTCCAGGACGCCATACAAAGCGATTTTGCACAGTCGACGGTGCGTTCTTTGCGACAGAAGAGGATGTGCAGAACCACGAGGGCGGCAATCTATGCTAAAGTGTTTGAGCAGGCAGGACTGCAGGCGCTACTCGCAGTGGAAGAAGCCGGCGAGATCCTCGAGAACCACGTCTTGACTGCGTTGTCGTCAAAAGTCAATCAGATTATCCTCGTCGGTGACCACAGGTATGCTTCCTTTACGATACGGTCGTCATCGTCGTTCGTTTACGACTGATGACCACTCATATACTAGACAATTGCATCCCAAAGTCAACAACTACCAACTGACCGTCGAAAAAGAGGAAGGCTTTAAACAGAATCGGTCGCTTTTCGAGCGTCTCGCCCTCAAGGGAAAACCCCTTGAAACCCTGTCGGCACAACACCGGATGAGGCCCGAGACCTCCGCCCTTGTTCGCGAACTGACATACCCTGAACTCGCCGACGTTTCCTCGCGATCCGACATCCGAGACGTGCAATCAAACGTCGTTTTCTTGAAGCACACTCATCCCGAAGACGACGATTTGTTCGTTGGTGACCACGCGGACGGCGGCACCAAGTCATCGAAGCAAACACATACGAGGTGCAAACGCTGCTCAAGATCGCGTGCTACCTCTCCCAGCAGAGGTACAGTAGCCAGACATCGTCGTCCTCACACCGTATCTCGGGCAACTTCATCTGCATGATGCCTTGTTCAACGTGTTGTTTTAGATAATTACCAGGGAGAGGAAAGTAATATCGTCGCCGCGAGCCTGACGAGATCAAACAAATCCAACGTAATTGGCTACTCGCTCGAGTGCCTTAACGTCTTCCTCTCGCGGGCCAGGGACTGTCTCATCTTTGATCTGCAACTCCGAAACCTTTGTGCGTTCCAAGGCAGGGTACTTTGGACGCGGTTCCTTTCCCTCCTCAAAAAGAACAGATACGTCGACGAGGGGCCCGGGTTCCCTGTCAAGTGCGAGTGACACCTCGAGCACAGCACGCCGCTCCAGAGTCCGAGCCAGTTCAACGAACAATGCCCCGAGGGTGGGTGCACTGAGCCGTGGTGAGTGTGTTCCTCATTGTATGTCATTCCTCGTTGGCCTAAACCGTTTCTCTCACCTACCCACCCATCGCTCTGGTGTTATCCCGCAATTTCCCATGAGTCTTGAAGCGCCTTCATGATAGATTGTGGACATGCATGCCTGCTAAAGTGCCATCCTCACCGATCGTGGGGGCTGCACTGGCCACACGACACGTCGCAATGCAAGTGTGTGGAGCGTCCGGTGGGTCATCATAACATCACGCGGGAGTGCTGCCTTAGGCAGACATGAACGACTCGATTACTCGGTGGGAGGATGCTCATGCTATAGCAATGGCTCGTGTTTTCCACACGACGCAGAAGGGGACTGCTTGTCTGGGAGGATCTGATCTAGTACCGAATTACAGAAGGAATATCTACGTTCCGCTCCGCAGCGCAAACACAGCATCTTTTTTATCACAAACAGTATCCTTCCCCGACATCCGCTAATACGTATCGGAGGCTGTAGCTGCGACCCGCGCCGCTCGGCGGAGAACTGGTATCGGGACTGATTACATTTCAGGAATAACTAATCTGCGTGATGAGGTAGTGGTAGACGATTTTCCTCTACCTCCTGATCCATACCAACTTACCTCGTGTGGCATACGCAGCAGAACATGTCCATGCACGGTAATGCTTTGAGGTACTGGGTTCCAGGAGTACCACATACTCCCAAATCCGAGGTCACACTGAGGAATTGTAACAATATTCATTTTGCATGATCATGCAAATTATTATCTACTCCATTCTCGTTCCGATCCGCTGCTGAGTACACATATGCCACATGCCCGGTGATCAATCAGTAAATTGAGACTTGAAAGCACCACGTTCGCGGCAAATACCGAGATTAGGATCACGCTTCGATCCCCGCTGAGCGCCGTCTTCAAAAGTTTTTTACTTTTACGAACGTCAAGAGAATGCGGTCGTCCGTTTCCCCATGTCGAGTCTGACGTGGAATATGGATGTGGCGCACGCATGAAACTGCCGGAATCCATGACACTAGATTTGCACGACCCTCGCAAAGTCAATTGCAAGTACCTCCATGAAACTGATCCTATCCCATCCATCATTTGACCCCTACCTGTCACGGTCTTGCCATAATAACCCGGGCTAAAGCCCTTTACTCCCCTGGAAAGGTCATGCACGGAGCTATAACGGTTCTTTAGGATCGATTCTCGTGCAGGTTCTCAGGCTTGAGCTTGTTTCTGAAACACGAGTTGTGTTATATTTGGGATCAAAGTTTTCACTCCTGAACGATGGTGGCTGGGCCATACCATCGAGCACAGAAGCTCTTGGTGTGGTCCAGTACTCACTGCATACTTTGCGGAGACGGCAGGTACCTAAGGTACTCAAAAATCCCAGCTATCTGGACTGACTTCAGCGGTTATCCAAGGGGCAAACTTTGGTGTTGTCTGAATGGGTTTCGGTATGCTGTCAAGTATGCGTGTCTCGCTGACTCGACTCGGGCCAACTAAAGGTGAGTGAAACACGCTTCAGTATATGATTTGCTATTTATGAAGACAGTTGTGCCGTATGAGCAATCCTATTACTGGGCAGTGACAGCGATGACCGCATGTGCGACTCACCCAAATGGAAGTTTCAAATGTGTCACTCGTCACAAGAACGTACTTGCTTGAAAGTTGATTTTCGTGATGTTCACGGTAAGTGGTGTGCCGACAACTAAGGTAGACCTCATGCAGAACCAGCAAACGTCACTTTGCGTGATTTTGCGTGACAAACACTTCAAAATGCAAAGGTTAATGGTACACCACAAGTAAAAAAGATCGGCCAACAGTGAATGATTAAAAACTAGGCGACTGAGATTTCACTCTTTCCTTTTTTTAATAATGTTTCAGATGAAGGAGGAGATGACCTTTCACTAGTTAACTGTAGAAAATAAGCATAACAATAAATGGTAAACACACTCCCGTAAACTATAAACTATGTAATACCACGGCCCTCCGGGCACCCCTGGACCCCTTATCTTTCTCAGTACTTTCCCAACAGTTATGTAGAGAATACTAACTTGCCCCATTTACAGCATTAGTTGCGAACCCTGACTCGGACTACCATTGTGTCTGTTTTATGGTCAGCTGTCATAGTGATGCATAGAATACAATCATACACGGTATTGCAAATCTTTACAGTACCACTTGTGATGGAAGTTCGTAGTGCTTGTTGTTTGAACGACATCCCTTGCCGCCCAGTCTCCACTACACTTCAACCTCTGTCTTTCCTGATTGCCTCCACGAAATCTCCCGGTTCGAGCAGGAGAGTGGGTATGTGGACCGCCGCCCCGTCCCGTTTCATCTTGGATACTGGCAACGAAGGGCGCAGGGACCATTTACCTTCACCGCTGGGAACGTCGCCAGTTGCCTGTAGCGCAGGGTCCGGGTCCGCCGGGTAGCCACGCCGTCACATCGTCGTGGCATGGTGCTGCCGCATTCCTTACGTCGTCGTCGCGGCGTGGTGGTCGCGTCGATGTCGATGTCGTCGTCGCATCACTGACCGTGTCGCCAGTCAGCGTCACGCCAGCGTTGTGTCGTCGTCGTGGCTGCGTCGTCGTGGCGTTGTCTGTTGCGCCGTCGTCGCCGTCGTGCCAGGTCACGTCATGTCGTGGCATGCCGTCGCACCAGTCAGCGTGTCGCGGTGCCGTCGTCGTCACCGCGCCAGTGGTCACATTGTATTGAACGCGATGGAGGGACTAAAGTGAGGGCGGTGAGGACGAGGACTAGGTGTGCTCACCGTCGTTGGCCTCGTCTCGTACGTTGTTCGTCGTGCATTGTCGCCGTTGTCACGTTTGAGCACTAGGAGCGAAAAAAAAGAAAGAAAAGAAAAGAAAAAAACCACACACGGATGACCGGACTGGTCGATACCCGCAGGTAAAACCCTGCGCGGGTTTCCTACAGGTCTTCGACAGTGTACCCGCATGTAAACCCGTACCCGTGGGGCAGGTATGGGTTAGTCGCGGGTAAGGCACCATCAACCATTCGGGAACAGATTCCCACAAAATTAAAGTCTTGCCTGAGCGTCATAAATGAGATTTGGAGCTCGACCGGAGACACCCTCTCACACACGACGAGATGCACCCCTTCAGGGAGAGCGACTGGCGAAAGAATCAAAATATGTTGCCCAGGTTAAATGACGACCGACTCACCATGGTTAGGGACATCCATATTGCACAGCGACGGGACGAACGATAGTAATATATAAGAGGTTGAACGTGACTGCCACAATTTTCCAAAAGTAGGAAAGACTAACTACCAAATCCGTCCAAAATTTATCGGGTAAACCTGGAACCCTTTTAGGGTCCAGGAATAGTCGTGTATGTTTGTGGGTCACACACCCGTCACCTCACGTGACGTTTGCTGGTTCTGCATGAGGCGAAAACGAATTTCCCCTGCTCCCGAGAGAGAACAAGCATAACCGCAATTCGTCAGCATGATGATCACCAGGCCCGGGTTCCCATTTACATACATTCGACTTGGTATGGTCTATTGCAGTCGCTTGACATCCTAAGCAACCATCTGATCGTTTGAACGGTGATTTACTTACGATCCTTTTTCCCGACAGTCGCTCTTTGAATCACCCCAATTGAAATGCAGTGGTCACGATCATATATTCTGAGGACGGCGGGGACCTCAGATATAGCCGCGCTAAGTACATGTCGCTCACACCCACGGCGTGACGTGCACGACCCTTATATTTATTGACTCCGAGTCGGCATCAGCCGATTCAAGATAGCCGACGCCGACGGAACCAACTGATGGAACGTTCCATGGATCGTAGAGAAAGGAGATATGTACCTCACTGAGGCATTTGTATATTGATCACCAGCCTGATTCATTCATTCTGTGGTCTTTCTGATATGGAAGCAGGATAGGCGATGAGCGCTGAATCCGCCGCTGATGACCCCAGGGCCACAGGTACCAGAACCAACCATTCACTGGAAGTACCTTTGCCTTGAGGCCTGGTCTGCCACATATACCCTGACTGACATTAGTGGTACGATCCACATGATACTACATAGGCTACATAGTTTGTAGTAAGTAATATCGTTTCTCGATGACTCCCGTGATCCGTCGGAATCACTCCATATGGGCATTGTTCATACTCATGATCAAGCGCAGTATGCCAAGGCTTTTGTTGCGTTTCGAAGAACCGGTGCATCATGGCATCATCATGTTCGCACTTCGAGGTGGCGTTGTTTGGCAGAAACGTTGTTTACGCACATGGGTACAGACATGACTGTTTGCCATATTCAGGGGCGTTCCGAGTCGTTTGATGTATTAGTACAATATAGAGACGGATACGTTCCAAATGTCCGCAATGATTCCCTTGCAGAGATAGCAGCGATACGCAAGGAAAATAAAGATACGATTAATATCACAGGCTCAGCTACATGCATCGGACAGTTTAAATAGTTTGTTGGTGGCGGCAGATGGACATTCTCCATGATGCATCCAATATTTGCCCCCCATCTTAGATCACGTCTGGAACATGCTAGCTCCACATCTTTCTGAAGGCCGCAATCACATCCAGAGTTTGAAAGTACCAGTGTACTGTATAGTGATGTCAAGTTACGCATGCCAGTGCGCAGCATCCAGCCTGGAAGGCAAACGGAGATATGACCTCCGCATAAGAGGGTCAAACTGGTAATCAAGATTTTCGATCCTCGAGGCTACAATCTTATCTAGGACGAGAATGGGAGCTATCCCAAGGGGAGAAAATCACGCACCGAGATGGACACAGCGGTGATTAACCAGCTGACCCGACGGAACCATATTATTTGACTGCCAGTCTTCGCCCACATAATTTGTATTTGTTAGCTCTCTGAAGGAGCTGTCGGACTTGTAACCGAGAACAATTTGAACGTCACTATCATGATTCAAACCAAGATACCTCGAGACCTCTGGGGCCTAGATCGGACTCGCTCGATGAACAGTTGGTAGCCGTGTTGCTTCATCGCGGGTTTGCCTTTGATGGCAACTAGGACCTTTGTTGTCGTGCGACCATAACAATATCTGGTGCTAGCCGGCCTTGCGATATGCAAACAGCCTTCATCATGGGCTTCTGACAACAATTTCCGGTCGAAGCTTGGTCATTCGACTACGGACAGTGCTTACGGCATGGCGCTGACAACGATGAGCCTCCAAAACAACGCTCTAAAAATTACATGAAGCTGCGGATACAGCATGCGAACTAAGATTGAACATGGAAGAACTACCCGGTTTCTTGGTGTCAATTCTGCTGTTTGAGTGGCGAGATGAGTCACCAAGGATTGCTCATCCGCAGATCTGCAACGCGATAGTGATAAGTCTACATGATGGTTACATGCGGAGGGACGGCCAGACCCGGAGGAGTAACTTGGCATGTACGCTGTGTCTCCGTGGCAATCGCCGGGTTTGAAACAATCAATCAGTTTGTTTACTTATAAATGACTTTTTTCATTCAATGACGACATGGTGTTCGCCCAATGTGGGTCGGTCAATTGACTCAGTACTGTCAGACAAGCACACGTGCACGATTCATGCTGATTTGAGGAGCCCAAGCACAACCCAAGCAAGGGCGTAAATGGTTTCCAGGCGAAAAGTGCAGGTTGCTAGGATGGAATCTAATGCCATGGGATTGTCCGGATCCAAGGGTCGCAGTTGATCGTGCTTAGTCAGCGGTTCAGCCTCGGGGATGAGGCGCTCTCCCTCCCCAAAGGCAGCGCCTTTACCAGGTACGGTCGCAATCATTCTTACTGACATGGCTCCATGTATATCAAGCTGCGTTTTTTCAACGATCGGAGACCATCAAGGAAGCGCCGGTGGTTGTGTCCAAGTTTCAGGGAGCCTGTCAGGATAATTGTGGATCTGCAGTGAGGCTCTTATAATCAGCTTTGACAGTTTTGTTGCACTGCCGCCCCTGCGCCCTCAGTCAAACGCGGCCAAGGCTCAAGCTTATGAAGCAGGGCTGCTGCGGATTGTACCTTCCAATATGCCTCAAACATCCGAAGAGGAAATCATTGATACGATTCGCCATTCCAAATACCATCCAAATACCATTCCATATATTAACCTCGAGATCTGGGATGCCTTTCCTGTCACGTCCACCCTTGCTGCAGGTCGTTTTATTTCCCCTGCGAGCCCCTCCTTCTCGCTTGTAACCACATCATGTCATCCTCTTCGGCTCCCCCACCTTCTCCATCTGCCGTCGATACGTTCCCAGTGCCAGCGTGGCTGACCTTGGTCTCATTCATCGTTCTCGTCGGCGTATTCCAATGGGGCTCGGTCCTGCATTCTAAATTGCTCGGACAACGCCAACACTGTAAGGAGGTCGACGAAGAGTCGACGCCCCCCGCAGCGCGTGCCCGCCCTCCACTGGCACGCCACACCGAGAACAATGGCAGATGGTCACTCGCACGCTTTCCGCTCGCCGCAGTCAATGTCTTCCGCGTCGTTGCCTTCCGCTGGACGCTCGAGCTGGGCTCGTATGATCTGACTGTGGCCGAACTTGTCCTCACGTTCGGATACATCGCCTTCCTCCTCGCTTGGACTTTTTCCGGAAGTGAGTCCCGTGATCTGAATGTTATCCAACCTTTGGTATCGTGAGGTCCATTCTTATTCGTTGCTTGCACATAGATCCAGCGTCCTTTGGATCGGAACTTTATTTGACCAACTGGTCTGACAACGCGGGGCTGCTCGCAGCGAGCCAGTTCCCGCTCGTCACCGCCCTCGGTACCAAGAACAATGTCGTATCAGGTGTGTGGAAACTCTTTGCGTTAAATTTATACACAGCGCTGAGCTCCTCTTGTGCAGTCGTCACAGGCATCAGCTTTGAAAAGGTTGCTGTTTTGCGTTTCGCATCCTTTGGTGCATGAACTGATGCGCCCGTAGCTGAATTACATTCATCGAGTCGCAGCAAGGTCATGTTTCGGACTGCTGTTGCTACATGCGGGTGCCAAGATATCCATAATATCCGTAGAACCAGGGTAATCTTGATCGTGCAGCCGCCGAAGTGTTTCTGACCGGTTCTTCAGTATTTTTGGGTTCGCATGGGTCCGCCTTGGTTTGACGGCGCTTGTTGCGCTCGCCATCCTGTTCATCGTGTCTCTGCGTTTCATTCGCAGCAGGGTCTATGAGGTTTTCTTTTACGTGCATTTTATCATGGTGTTGTAAGTGAAATCCATCGCCGAAGCGTCATTGCTGTCTCACAGTTGTTAGGATTTTCCTAATAGGGGCGTACTATCACACCCAGCAAACAAAGTAAGCAACTTCCCCTGCTTCACGATCCGACGTTGACAAGCACAAACCAGTTATTCATACTGGATATGGCCCTCCTTCATGTTCTGGGCCCTCGATCGTTTCTTACGTCTCACTCGAGTTGTGGTGTTCAACTGCCTCGGTCGACGTGCAAGGACGCAAGATGCAACCACGGAACTGCTTTCGGACGACCTAGTCCGGGTGACCGTGCGTCGACCACCGCATTTCCAGTGGTCGCCGGGCCAGGCTGCGTATCTCACCATGCCCTCTATCTCGACCTTTCCGCTGGAGTCCCATCCGTTTTCAATTTCCAGCATTGACTCTCAGCTATTCCAACCTAGCGCGAGCGAAAGTGACGTCAGAGCACGCTCCGAAGCTGACCAATGGAAGGAGATTGTCTTCCTCATCAACGTGCGAGGTGGGTTCACGAAGCGGTTGAGGCAGGTCGCAATGCGGGACGAGAGCGTCAAGGTGTTCATTGACGGCCCGTACGGATCTTCTCCTGAAGTGGTGGCGTACGATACGTCGATATTTGTTGCCGGTGAGTTGCTGCTCTCTTTGCAACAAGGTAGGAGCAAGAAGAACTGAATCATCCCCGTGCTTGTAGGAGGGACAGGTGTCACTTGTACGTTGCCACTCTTCTTGAGCGTGATCCAGTGAGTTTGGTTTGATGAGGTATTTCTTTGGATTCGGTGCCTAACATGTTTTTTTCAGAGCAGCGCGAAAGAGGTCTGGTCGATGTCGCAGAGTGGTGTTTATTTGGGCAATCCGTGACGCTGGTGAGTATCTTCGCGATTGCGTCGAACAGCGTGCGCTGAAGCGCTGACGGTTCGGTTCCTCAGCTCAAGTTCAGTGGATCTCGCAGGCACTTTCGAGAGCGAGCGCACTCACACCGGCTGGGTTGGATGTATCCGTCCGGGTCTTTGTTACCCGAGGTGGGGCCGGAGCAGGAGCAGGAAGCGTAGCAGTGCCTTTTAGTATGGCCGGGGCTGGCTTAGGTCTGTCCGAACCTGCTTTGGGTCAGGACCAGTCGCCAGACAAGGATGGCTCGACGTCCGAGTCATTTGCACCACCATCAGTGCGGATGGAGAACGGGCGGCCGGATATAAAGGCGATTCTGAGGGGGGAGGTGAGCACGGCGACGGGGAGGCTGTCTGTTACAGGTGGGTACCTGGCTTCTGGTGCTTTTTATAGAGTTTTGGCTTACCGTTGTCATTCTCGACGCTCGTTATAGTGTGCGGGCCGCAGAGTTTGGCAAGGTCTGTGCGGCATGCGCTAAGATTCCCGGTGTCAGGATGGGCCAGCATAATGAGCGGGGGGCCGAGCGTGACGTTGCACGTCGAGACGTTTGGGTATGCATAAGGTCGCTCCAATTTGATGAAAAGGGTGAGCGCGTGGGCGGGCGGGTCGGCGCTGCGTGAACAACTTTCCGACCGTGCATGGAGTGCCGGGCCATAGAAGACCGTTTCTGGACATTTCTCTTTCTCTCATTCTTTTCTGATTCAGGTATAGGATAGACAATTGTATTTGCGCCTCGCAGATTTAGTTTGTACGAGACAGGGTTGAGGATGTGTTCTGCAGACTGGAGTTTCTGGGCCACAGCCACGATATAGTACCATCGATGATGATATTGATATCGTAGAGTACACATCCGATATTCAAAATTCCTAACAGTTTTGTTTAGTGAGACAGTCTGACTCACGCTCTTCTTTCTCCTCGACTACTCAGTTATCAGTTATGGGAACTTACATAGTAGACTACTAGTAGTCACTTTCGGACCGCGGCGAGCGCCCCACACGAGATATAATTTTTTAACGTCAATATATCGTGTTATAACCGCGCGCAAGCGTGTCATAGGCCTCCTCGTGATTGTGACCGGCGACCTAGGAGCCTCGAGCTTATTTATTTTCCCATTAGCATTTTCAATCCATCAATCCATCAACCGACCTTCTCGACAAAAGCTCACAGACAAGCCAACCACGACGAAGTGGGATGACCGACGGGGCATTCCGTGTAGGCGTTAGCAACGTTAAGGGGGAGAGGGGAAGATCATATGCCAGGGAACACTGGAATCTTAAACTTATTCAAGTTATCCTGGTCTCGGACCATCTCCTGCCAGTCCCTACTTACCGTAGAGAGTCGCCTTGAATGTTCTTCCAGCTGTGCACACCGCCCCAACTGCCAACTATTATTAGTAACTGGCGACGGGAACTCAATGCACGATCGATTGTGTGATTTGCATCCGTGGTGGTACTATTTGCATGCAGTGCCACATATCTGTCTGTCAGAAGGTTGATCAACGCGCGATAAGATCGAAATCGAAATCGAAAGGTAGGAATGGTGACCGATTGAGTCGGATTGACTGTCACTGTCCTGGAACCTCGCTGGAAAAACATCATCTTCAAGGGAGCTGGGCAGCTGCCAGTGACCGTCATCTGAAATATCCTCAACTTGAAGAGCCTGGGTCCGGGCTCAGGATATCGCCGCGGATCCGATCAAAAGACATGAAAACCAACGACGTCTGGCAAGTTACTAGTATTATTCAAGTTCCGATTCGCAACGCCGGTGGTTGACGACTACGGTGAAGTCTTGTACTGTAAGAATGAAACAGCCTGAGAGCGACGATAATTACCCTCATGAAAATGGAAAAAAACTCATACAAATTTAGTGTACATTGCGCATACAACTTCTCAATTTCCACATGACTAAACGCCCAAGCGGGCGACCCAGAACATAAAAGAAGGGGATTAGATGGGGGAAAGAGTGCAAGACCGAACTAAATCATAAAGGTATGTCAAATCAAAGAGCTTCAGCAATGTAACAATAGTCAAAGTCGTCGTCGTCATCAGAGTCCGTTGGCGGCTCGGGCTCCGAGTCGTAGACTTGGACCTTTTCGTCCCCGACCTCCTTGCTGTCAGCGTGCCCACCGCACCCTCCATTCCCAGCACACATAACATACGCAGCCTCAAGCACGCACCCACATCTCTGCCAACGGGCAGCAGTCCAGGCCTGTTCCTGCCTCCGAACTAGCGCAAACTGACGTACCAACCTCTGCACCTCCTTCCATCTCTTCTGGTACTTGTCCTTCCCATCCCTCCCACTCAACAATGGCGTGTTCCACGAGACTATTTGTTCAACATTTGGTGCAACCGCAGACAAGAACGCCGCGACGAGCGCTGGTCGCGTGATTTTCGAATCGGCCAGCCAGAGCGACTCCAAACAGTTATTCCGTACCCCGCCACCGGGCAGCCGCTCCGTCGTCTCCATGTCGACCGGCAATACTGTCGCGTCGATGACGACACCCAAAAGCGCGAGGTTCGGACAGTTGCGCAGAAGCGGCACCAATCCCGGGAGCGTAACCTTGGATGAGATCTCCCATCCGCATTCGCGAATGGAGAGGTCCAACGTTTCAAGGAGCGGCCAGGCCAGGCCAATTTCGTTGATCGCAGCGTTATCAAGATCGAACGTGCATAGAGTTTCCAATTTCAAAGACGTGAGACGTTTAAGCCGAAACAGGGGGCGAAGAGTGGCGATATCGATGATGTGTTTGTCGTCGTAGTCCCTCCAGACCTGCATCTCGGAGATATCGATCACTGATAAGTTGTGGTATGCAGGATTGGAGGCCCATTCCGTAAAAATGGCATTATAATCAGAAGCGCAAGTTTCGTCGTCGACGTTGAGATTGATTGTATCAACTGACGCAGACCGAATGAATTTCAAGAAACGGAGAGAGAGTGACATGCTAGGTGAAGACAACAAAACTTCTTGAAGAACGGGGAATCTGACAGGGCCGGATACGGACTCGATGTGATCAAGGGAGATTAAACGCAGGTCCATACGGAGGATCCTCAGGTTTGGTAATTGAGAGAGGTGCAAGACGCTAGCGTCCGGTAGCTCCGCGCAACGCAAAGTTTGGAGCTCCGGGAGGTGACGAAGGACATCTGAGAATGTTTCGAGGGCCCGATCGCCCTTTTGGAACACGAAGTGGCGGAAAGCCATGATCTGCTTGATACGTGGGCATCGGTCGGGTAACAAGGGTAGGATATTGAAGGTGAGGGGGTTTGACATCAAATTATCGATATCGACATGGACCACCGTTGGTCGGAGAAGATGCATTAAGAATGGAATGGCTTCCTTCCGGGACTCCCCGCATCGGAAATGTAACAATCTCGGGAACACGACGACAGCAGACGGTGGATTCGAGAGCGCCTCGTAAACCCCCACGTCGGTGGTGTCATGACATTGTCGATCGAATTCTAGGCTTCGTACACGGTGGGCATAACGGAGAAAAATATCCCAGTCTGACGGCTGAATCGCACGTCTGAAAGACTGAAAACGTCTTCAAGGGTTAAATTACACTCTGTAATTCGCTTTAATGCTCACCAGCTGCTTCCCCTTGACCACCCACAGATCATCCGGCATACACTTGATGAGCCACAGCAGGTCATTAATCTCGTAGTAGAGCACATTGAGAGCAGGCTCGAGGAAGTAGCGACAGGTCCTTGCAAGCCTCGCAAGGGTGCGACGGTCACGGAACTCTCGTGATTTGGGTTCAGGCTTCAAAATAATAAATGCATGTTGAAAAATTATCGTCAAGATTTCGTCGATCGTGAGGCATCTATGCATGAGGAGTGAAAAACCGAGAACAGCCACCACTAGGAAAGTTCCAAGTCGTTAGCCAGAGAGAAGAAATAAAAATATTTTAAAAAACAGAAGAATAGTGGGAGACATGCGAAGGGAATACGCACATCATACACGCGGAAAATAGGAACCGAGCGCCGACCAACCAACAAGCCGTCTTATAAACATGGCTTTTCGAGCGGAGCAGTTGAACGTGAAATTCACTTGGCTCTACCAAGGGTGAGCACTTCTAGCCAATGAATTCATTACACTGAGGCTCACGGCTGTGTCTGGGTAAATGATGCGGCTGGTTTTGATGCGGCATTATGCGTACTATGAACTTCATGGCTGGTGCCTGAATGTGGCCGGCCGGTGGCGCCCTGCCAGCCCGTTCTCAACAAACATGGACACGTCTGTGAAACTGCCTGAATCACACATGGCAGGGGTGCACAGCCTATCTCCGTTCCTGTCGTTCTCAAAGTTCCCAGGCTGTTATATATCGATGCTTGCAGTGGTTGTCGTCAAGATGGAGCTATGTTGCCAATCCCATCGCTCAGTTTAGTAGTTTCAACGACCGAGCGTCCTTAAATATCGCCCTGGGCGTCTTTTTGGTACCATGTGATGTCAATGTGTGATCATATTAAACATCCCAGCCAACACGCACCCCGCCGCATCCCACCGCTCCTTCCGAACGGCATGCCGATTCCACGTTCTACCAGGTGCCTAAACATGTGGATGGCGGTTCCGCACTTTACTTAAGCTTGTTGAAACAGTTCGCTCCCGTCACGAATGTGTGAGGGCCCAGCACTAATCTGAATTTGGTAGGATGGTTCGAAGAGAACTTACATAAAGAAAAGGTCCGAAGTGCTTCGATGGCAGATCACGGTATGATTTGAACTTCGGAATGGTTAAGCGCCTTCAATCTGAGCAGGAATGCAGTCATATCACGCCAACTTGCAGCATGGGGTCAGTGGTCACTTGGCCGAAAGAGCGGAAATGAAAGTTGGCGAACTCAGTGCTGGTGGCTCTCCTGGGCCTCTGTAAAATCATTCTTGGTGGAGCAATTCCCTTACGTCCAAGTAGGCCCCCTCTGCACCCACTGAGTTGGTCCCTTGAGCACTAGGCGCTACTCGCCGAATGTAGTAACCTCTTGAATAACTTTTCATATCAGTGCGTTGTGACAGAAATGAAACTTACCGCCATGCATTAAACCTCTTGTAGGACACAGACTTCGATTGGCGTTATTCGGTATCGTTATCAGGGCGTTGACTGACTGTTAGGATGCCGCGTGCCGAACTAGGCGGAATCTTGTTGCAGTGTATGCCTGCCAGCATCTGCAGAGCTTGTAATCAGATATCTCGAATCTGTTACCCACACAGAAGCCCATCCATCTGAAGAGCCCAAGAAAGCACAGAAAGGCAAGCGACGATGATCAGGACGTCGATATTGGGTGACAGATCGTTACTTAATGACAGAATGCTAAGAACCTTCATAGAGGCGAGCAATGGCTGTATTCCTGAATCGGCTTGCCGTTGAGGCTGTATTAGGTAGCACACAGATGAAAGATCGGGAGAACGAGGGGGACTCAAACACAGCGTCGGGAGTACAGTACAACCGCCGCGGTGAACGTTTGCCGGATCGATCGGGCGTTGGCAGTATCATGGCAGCATGTCTGGAGGTTACCGCAGATATAATGGCGAAGATTGAACGGTAATTTCCTCCGTGATGGACCAGAATAGAACAGGCGTTCTACCATCGCCCATGTGAATGCGAGAAAATGGGGAACAATAAAGAAACCCCCACGACGCTGCTTATATACCTTTCTCGGCATTCCCCGAGCGGCTAGTTTCGTGGTAAGCTGTCTGAATCCATGGACTCCACGGCTCTCCATTCCAGCTTGATAGTACTCAGTATATACGTATCATTCATCTGGGAAATTATAGACAGCAATTCTCCCCTGAAAACTGATTAACAAGTACACAACTATGCAATAATGATAGTGGTCTAGATCGCGACATACGTCCGTAAGTCCTCTTTACACACTGACTCGGAAGACGAGAAGTGACCAGCGAGTTCAGATTCACCGTCGTGAGGGCTCTGTGGTCCTCCCTAAGAATAAGAGTCACCGTCTTCGGACAAAGTCGTCGATCCTGAAGAGACTGATTCACCGCGTTTTTTTCGGATCAGACTGGACTGAACTAACGAAGATGCTTGGAAGTGCCTAGTACTTCAGTTTGATTCAATACAAGATTAATAAAACATTCAAGCAACGAACAACACCGCAACGACAGAGAATAAATAATATATAATCACAGAAAGTATAATCATCAACATGTACTTATGCCGAGGTCTCGAACGTCCATTTGTATCCGTTGTTGGGGGCGCAATGAAGAAAAGTCGCCACTGGCGATGTTGCTAGAATCAGTGGGTATGGTATTCAAGTCCACCGTAGTAAGGGGATCAGTAGTCCTCCTCGCGGGGTTGCGAGTCGTGAAGTCGTCGTCCTCCGACGAACTATCCGACTCGGAAGGAAGAGATCCATCGCGCGAACTCAGGATCACCCGATACATGAATGTGACCACCACCAACAAATTGCACACAATCAAAGCTGACGCCATCTGCAGTGTGGATCATTAGCTATTGCCTGGGTAGCAGCGGAAGCGGCTGCACCTCCAAGTCCCAGGCTAAATTTTGGACATTCGATGTGGGGAAGAATTGACAAATTGCATGGAACAATGAAAAAGATGACATGACCATGCTGGATGAGAACAAGGATAAGATCATGCGACGCTGTCGTCGGGGAAGCTTGACTCTCCAAAGGAGTTTGAGAGAAAGGACCACCAGGGTTGAATCCGAAACGCAGTCAGCTATAAAAAGAAAAAGATGCGTAAGATGTTAATATATAAGAGAATCTATTGGACATTTCATTACTTACTTGCTACTTGAAAGCAGACGATTAGAACCCGTAACTGACACATCGGGAATCCGCTTCCGGGTAAGGGAAGATATCCTGAGTGACCCGTACACCACCAGGTCTTCAATACGATCAAAGTTGACCAGAAAAGAATGAAAAGGACTGCGACGACCCGCGCGATCTTGCGGAGAACCGACGAGGGCAACATGACCCGGATCGTCGAGTAGAGTAGACTCATGCGAGCCGCCCTGGTATAGAACATCACTTGATTGAGCGAGACATGGAATAACAAGGCGAGAGATACAAACCACACTGTGGAAGTAAACGTGTGCATCATAATCCAATTTATTATAACTTGCACCTCATAGTTGACTATTACAGCGTTGGGTCATCAGTATGCATCAGCTGAACTGCACCAGTGAATGGTCTTGCCTGTCATATAGCCTGAGGCAATGACTCCGGAGACCACAAACGTTATCCCGAAGACGAACACTACGGATGCCCATACATCTTCCCACCAAAATCGTCGTATCTGTAGTCGGAAAAATAATCGAAAGAGCAAGAGAAACAGAGCCAAACCATCGATCACGACGAACGCGACTAGAGCACATAGATATAATCAGTGGGGAGCAAGCAAGATATTGAAAACTCACTAAATAAACCTGTGGGACTGAATTTCATCAGTGAAGCGATGTGGGGCTCGGATGCCAGTGGGAGACACTATTAAAAAGGACGCCACTATCCCCAGCCGCTCACACGCGTTCAGGTGAGGTATTACCGTGTATGGAGAATCAGGCCTGCAGGTCGAATGTATTCCGAACTTTGGTAACTTGTCAGCATCAGTGCTCGAGTTCAGGCGGAAAGTATTCTCATACTTTGTTGTTACTATACGTAAATTAGGCTGCATAAACGTCAGAATTCCGATTGGGTGCCTGTGATTTGGTTCGAGGGAAACTCAGCATTTAGACATGTCTGCATTAGTGTGGCACTGATTAGGTTTGTCTGCAGCGACAGTACTATGATCCACGAACCGAACCGAATTGACAGGGATTTTAGTGATGTTGTCGCATCTTGGTCATATATGCCACCGAGGGAGTTAAAACCCATATTAATAATTAGGCAAACATCGAGGGGGATTGTACACGAAGCTCCGCAAGATCCGAGTCGAAGTTGAACCTACATTAGACTGAAGTGATCATTTAGATAAGCGGGCCTGCCTGCCAGAAGGTCCGAGTCACTCCTCTTACTTACCAGCACTGCGGGCATGTCTAGAGCTTTTCTGCGACGAGACTCTGGCGCCTATATACAGAAGTTAGGTAGTTGCTGGGTCAAGAATTGAAATTGAACACCGTTGAGCTACTAAGGGACCTTTTCAAGACCACGACGCTTCCGCGCGCGGCAGTTCCCGGATCCCAGTGCAGTGTCTCTTTTCGTTTCTCGCAGGCGCAATGTCCAACATAAAATTATCATGCACATAAAATACTACACTAGTTAACGTTAAGATGTCACACAGCTCGGGGCTTGGTAATACTTGTTGCCAAGTCGAAAGCGTGGCTGCATCGATAGACCCTGACCGTGTGGGCCGTATTGACAGTAAAAGTTAGATTTGGTTCAGGCGACCATCACTTACGAAGTGAGACCCTCCTGTGCACCTCCATCCACCCATTTGCCTTACCCACTGATATCCCATCGGACAGAGACCAGATCGGCTCAGTTTGGACTGCAGTTCCTTCTCCTTTTGCCGCCTCCGAGCCTCCTCTTGTTGTTTCTGCTTCAGCTTGGCTATCGCCCGATCCATGGCTGCTTTCTCTTCCGCCGCGCGTTTCCGAGCTTCTTCCAGTTCGCATTGCAGCTTCTCGAAATTCGCCTTGTCTTCCGCAGCCTGCTGTTTAACTCTCTCAAGAGCTGCCGCGCGCAGCTTGGCTCGTTCCTCCGCCCGTCTCTCTGCGTCACGTGCTTTGTTTGCCTCTCGTTGAAGTCTACCTTCCTCTTCCTTTGCGCGTCTATCTCGCTCCTCTGCAGCCTGTCTGTCGGCTTGCAGCTGGTTCCAGACCTCGTCCGACACCTCTCGATCCCGTTGAGTGTTTGAGGTTGAAGGCGTTTGCGGACGTACATGCGAGGTTTGTGGCAGTGAATACTGTGCAGGAGGTGGCGCCTTCGACGCGTCCGATTTGGCCATACTTGCATTCGACCTTGGTTGAGTTGTCTGGTTGGTGGGAGTAGACTGCCCAGCTGTTTGCTTCCCGCGTTGCCTTGGGGGTTGTTTCGCGGGATGTGTTTGTGCAGACGGGGTCCGCGATCTACCTGGCTTGTCCGCGGATGAAGGTGGCGGTGGCGGTGGCTTTGAGCTGTTGGATGACGGTGGTGGTGGAGGTGGTGGAGGTCTCGTCGACTGAGAAGACGAAGACGTGATGGGGGGCGGTGGCGGTGGCGGTCCGCTGAGGCTTGCCATGGGTGGCGGAGGCGAACTCTTAGTACGAGAACTAGGAACATCAAGTCTCTCTCGTTGCTCCTTGAGCATGGCCTGCATGATATCTATGGTCTCTGAAACAAAGAGGGTCGCGGGACCGCCACTGGAAGCGTTGGCGTAAGCTTGTTGAAACATGCGTTTCCCCAGTGTCTTGATATCGCGAGCATTTCCCCAGGACGATAAGATAGATATCCTGGAGACAATAGTTCGCAGCTGTTGGTATTCTGGGGAGTTTGAGTCCGACAACTCGGGAACGACGATGTTGCTCTTGCGAAGATCTTTGTCGAGTAGCGCCAGGCACTGATCGTGGGTCATGTTATGGAAGTGTATTTCCTCAGAGAAGCGACTCGCAAGTCCAGGGTTGACCTTCAAAAGCTTGTTCATCTCGTCGTCGTATCCGGCGAGGATGACAACCAGTTTGTTCATAAACTTCTCTTTCGTCATTATATCGACGATCTCGTCCATTGCCTCCTGCGCAAAGTGACCCTGGCTCAGGCGGTATGCTTCGTCAATGAAAAGCACTTTGCCAAGTGCTTTCTCAAAGAGTTTCCTGGTTTTGGGTCCCGTCTGTCCCACATACTGACCCACCAGATCAGATGCCGAACACTCGATCACGTCCGCGGAAGACAGGAACCCCATATCATAGTAAACTTGTCCAGTTTTACGTGCAGTGGTCGTTTTCCCGGTACCTTGTGACAGACATGGGAATGTTGACATATTATAAGCGACTTCATGCTCACCTGGAGGCCCCTTGAAGACGAAGTTACTAGGAATCTGCTTGCGTATATCGAGCCCTTGAGCCCTCATCGTTCGTGCAATCTTCTGGTACTTGTCGAGTTTCTGTATGACTTCATCGCAGCCGACGACGTCCTCGAATAATTTCGCGAGATTTGCGGACGCATTCTGGTCTCGGTTGAAGTCAGGGTCAAAGTCCTGAGGCTTAAACACGACGTTGGATCGTTGATGAGGAAGCACGGAAGACATCCGCTTCTGATATCGGTCCTTTGCAAGGCCGAGCAAATTCTCCACCTCGCCCGCGTTGCCAAAGTTGGGACGATCTTTCAGGCGGCCCAAAACGTTGCGAGCAACTTCCTTTGCATCGTCGGTGGCGGCAAGGTCCTGCTTTTTCAACTTATAGCCAAGGATGTCCATGAGTTGTGACTCGGTGAAGTCTTCGAAGTTGAATGCATTCTCGATCGCAAAGCGACGGGCTAGACCTGGATTGACGTTCTACACCAGCGCTTGGTTAGGCAGGCCAGGGAATAGCACAGAAAACGTGCCTGAAACATCTCCTCCATCTGTTCCTTATAACCTAGAAGTAGGACACATCGATCTTCACCAGGCACACTCTGGATTTCGGCCACGATGGTATCGATCACGGTCGTTTTGAATGAATCTTGTCCGTGGGACTTGGAACTATACAACATGTATGCCTGGTATTCAAGATTAGAGCCGTATGCACTGATCAGAAATAGCTCGAACTAACCTCGTCGATCACAAGAACCTTGCCTCGAGTACTCTCCAAAATCGCTTTGGTATTCTTCTCTGAATGTCCCAGGTATGCACCCACAAAATCCGAGGGATTCTTTACAACAACTAAAACGATGACACATCAGCCGTTTGATCTGTTTGAAGCTGCCTGCTTACCTTCCCCATTGCTAAGCAGACCTAGATCCGCGAGCACCCGACCATATAGCTTGGCAACGCTCGTCTTTCCCGTCCCTGGAGAACCAAGGAAAACCCTATTAAGCGACATTTGGAGCGGTTCCTTTTCCTCCAGTTCACGGTGGTAGTTGGTTTCGACCAACGCGAAAAAGTTGCGCACAGACTCCCTGACAGACTCGAGCCCAACCATCCCCTGCAACTCCGACCATGCAGCGTTGTTCGGAATGACCTGGGACGGATCAGGCCCGATCAAGTCCTCTTTAGACATAAAGAAATCGTCTGCGGCAGACCCGACCCTGCGCACTTTCTCGACGCGCTCCGCTTGGCGTTCACAGACACTGGAGAACATATTTTGCAATGCACGAGCATTGCCGAAACCGGGTACGCCTCGACCACGACCGAGACGTCTGACGGCGATCCGGCAATACAGACCACGGATGCCATCTTCGATTACCATCCTTCCTTGGTACCGCTTAAGAATGTGGTCTTCAAGCATTGTCATCAGCTCGGCATCTGTGTAGTCGGCGAATTGTAGTCGATACGGAACGCGGCTGGGTAACCCAGGGTTGTGTTCGAAGAACTTTTCCATCTGTTTGTTGTAACCAGCGAGAACGAAAATGAGGGTTCCCACCCTGTTTTCCATCTCAGCGAGCAAGAAGTCGAGGACTTGCTCCCCCGAGCTGCTGCTCGTGAGCTGGTAGGCCTCGTCGATAAAGATGGCACCTCCACCAACTTGGAGGGCTTTGTCGATTAGCCCCTGCGCTCCTCCAATACCTTCGTGCGACAACTTCGACCCAGTGGTCTCTATAAACGCATCTCCAGGCAATACTTGAATGGATTCCAGAAACTGGGCGTATAACCTCGCAACCGTCGTTTTACCTGGTTCATAGGGATATTAGCAAAATTAACCGACTTTGATGACTGTAGCTGACCTGTCCCTGGGTTACCGAGCAAAACGAGGTTGAGACGCTCTTTGTCCAAGGCAACGCGTTGGCGCTTCATCGTGTCGATCTTTGCCTTGATCCTCAGAATCTGCTCCTTGACCTCCTCGAGTCCGGTCAAATCCATGATCTTATCAATGGCGGTATTCTGTACGCCTTCTGCGCGTTTTTGGTGTTCCCACTTATCGCGAGCGGGGGATGGCACCGATGGACGTAGTGGGACTGGGGCGGAACTACTATGTGGGTCGACAGAGGAATCATTTTGAGGCTGGTTTGACGTAGTAGCCTGTTTTGCAGCGTTCTTCGCCTGCTTCTTCGCATCCTCGAGCTCCTTCATCTTTCGCCGCTTTTCGTCATCTCTATCCTTGGCGGCCTGGACGTCTGCGATCTTCTGCCTCTCGGACTGTACCCTAGCCTCGAGCTCCGCCATGTCTAATTCGTGCTGACGTTTTGCAGCCTCGCGCTGCTCTTGGGCCTCGAGATCGAGTCTCGCTTGCTTCTCCAAGCGCTGAATCTCCTTCTCGCAAAGCATGCATTTTTCTGGCTTGCTTTGAGAACACTTCCACTTCATCTGATGAGTATTCGCCGGGCACGGCGTAGTGAACAAGTGGTTGCAAAGAGTAGTTTGGTGGACGTCCGGAAGACCAGGTCCCAGTCGAGCCGGATGACACTTCTTGGAACACGTATGAATCCCGCAGCGGAGCATAGCACCACTGCAAAGTGTATCAAATTCCCGAATGCACTGTAAAGTGCCAAGAGTCTTACCACGGTTCCGTACACCCGCCATCAGGCGTCAAATTGTTGAACTCGGTGGGCGACTTGACCAATGCAGTAGCTTTCGGATGTCGTTCGCACTTGATAGGAAAGCCATCGTATATGTGGCCGGCACTTCGCAAGAGATCAAGGAACTTTGTCCACAACGGCCCGCCAGATTTGGAGGACTTGAAAGTTCGGGAATTGCCAACCAGGATAAGACCATCACGTGCACGAGATATGAGAACGTTGAGACGCTCAGGAGAGTTCATGAATCCGATCGCGCCACCAGAATTCGACCTGGTCAAGCTGGCGACCACAATATCACTTTCTTCACCTTGATAGTTGTCTGAGGAACGCATCTTAACTGAGTGACACCTTAATAAATAGATTAAATTTGTCCATACCGATGGTTGCTAATCGAATGCTGGATTTCTGAGACTTAGTAGGTCCAGCCGGGGAGGACAATAGTCCTGCACGATTCAGTTCCCTGGAATCCAAATCATTCAAAATAGCATCCGTATCCTTTTTGAGACCGTCGCGGAGCGCAGACAACTGTCCCAGATACGGCGTGAGGATCACAATATTCTGGCTTCCATAGCCCTGCTGTATAAGGTAGTGAACGATTTTCATAACCATATCTACCTCGAACTGGTTGCGTTTCGAGGTCTGCGAACCGCCGTCCCCACGATCAGAGATTCGGCTGTCGTCGTCCTCGGCTTGGTTGTGGTCCACGAAGACAACGTTACTCTGCATCCCGCGGATGTTAGCCCTGTTCTGAGTCTTCGGTGCGTCAGTCAGCCCAGGGTATGTCAACTCGCGGATGAGAGCGGATATCTCGGGACGCATCCGGTGCTGGGCCGTGAGCGTTGCATGTGGGAAGCCCTTGCGGACCAAACGTTCAAATAGAGACCTGTTGAGGTCATAACCTTCTTCTTTCTCGACCGTCAGCTCGTAGTTGTTCACCTTTGGCCGGAGTTGCCTATCGGGATTCATTAGTCAATAATTGGACAAGGGTACTGACGATGACTCACTTGTGATCCCCGATAAGGATCATCCGAGTGGTGTTATTTCCAAGCGCGGCGATGACATGACTCTCGAGAATCTCTCCTGCTTCTTCGACAAGCAATACCCCAGGTGAAGCAGCTCTAATATCTTCGGTAAACTTGGCTGCACCGGTCGTGGTGCAGCCGATGATGCGCTTCTGCTTGAGCACTGCGACATTGGACTCGTTAAACTTGCGCGAAAGTTCGTCCTGACACTCATCAAAGTCCCTTGCACGCGTCCAGATATCGTTAATCATGCTCCGGCCAATGCCTAACCTCCAATCCGCCAGCTTCCGTTGACGTTCCACCTGGTTCATGGTCCATATTGTCGCTGCATGCACGACATGAGGCTCCTGTTTAAATATCCCAGCGTCTTTCCCTTGAGACCACATAGAGATGAGATATGTAGCGTCAACCTGTGATCCACCCTTTCCCACGCGAGTCATCCCATCCGTGGACTCGGGGACTCGGAATGCTTCGAAATAGTCCTCGTCCTCGAATTCGACATAGGTGAGCATGTTTTCGAAGGATATGTTGGATGCAACAAAACTTGCGAACGTAGTTCGCAGTTGTTCTCGCAAAAATTCTGCTCTTGCTTTCAGATTGTCTATGATGGTCCATTCTGCGTTCGAACGATAAACTTTCTCCTTTGTCTGGTTTCTGAGGCTAAGTTGCGAGACCGTAGAATTGCTTCGCCCTCCTAAGCGTGCGATACTGGATTCTGGAATGCCGATCTTCAGAAGGTCCTCGAGGAACTGGTCCAACGCATGGTTCGTGTAACAGACAACAAGAACTATCTCCTCTGAAAAGTCGTGTAGAGCCTTGGCAAGTAGCGCTCCAATAAACGACTTTCCAGTCCCTACGTCGAATCAGTTAGCAGAGGTCCCACAATAAAGGTAAACAAACGAACCAGGTGGGCCTTGTATCAGAGAGACCCTTTGGTTCAGCCCAGTAAGTAATGAAACTGCTTGTGCGTGGTCGAGTTTAATGGGAGTAGGTGTGCCGAGCAATGGTTGGATATCCATCGAAGAGTTTCTGGCTAAGGGGACACTGATCTGACGAACGGTATTCTCTGGACTAGCGATCGGAGTCCCGTTTTCCCAAAACAGTATCTCCTCCGCCAGGGGTACAATTTTCATCGACTGGAGCACCTTGAGGACAGGCTGAAAGGAGTAGATTGCCGTGTTTGTCTGAACGAGCTTAACTTCTTTGGCGGCGTTAAGTTCCAAAAGGGTCTTGGTGAAGCTAGCCTCGCCATGAATTTGGATGACCAGAGCAGGAGGCTTCTTCGCCATCAAATCCTCCACTCGTAGGATAGTCCCCAAGGAGAGCAACTGACCATCAGCTATGAGGCAAGCTAGGGATTGGTGGCTGAGGAACTTCGAACCGCGAGGATCCTTGGTGAGGACAGTCTTCCGGTCACTGTCCTTGACGTTGTGGAATATATTGAAATCGCTATCGCATTGGAGGACAATTCCATGTCGAGTTCGAGACTTCTGATCATCCGGACCCGTATACACGCCTACGATATACAAGCCTTCAATCACGGTCCCACGCCTGCCCCTTTTCTTGCTGTTCTTCGTGAGGATGGGTTGAAGCTCGTCTTTCAGCTCGTATAGCATATCTTCTCGCAAGAGGCGAAATGTGTTGTCGAGATAGTCTGCGGCACGAGTCCCCTTCGTGTTGGGGTCGTCGAGTAATGATGCATGTCTAAGAAAAGATTTTTTGGTGCAATGGACTTCGGCTGCGGTAGGAATTATGGAAATTTCGCGGAAATCGATAAAGTCGTTATCATGGCGACCTCCGGGACCGTATAGTGTGGAGGCAGCGGAAGTGGTGGATGCGGTCAAGAGGATCTCTTTGATGAGGTTGGAAGCTGCCTTGACTTCCGGATGGTTGGAGCTCATGAGCCTGTTGAATATAGAAGGTTGCTTTGCGCGGTCACGGTAACGAGAGCTATGCTTATTCTCCATCCTCAGGAGATAAACGAGGAGTCGCGCAAACGTGGCTTCTGCATTCCCGTCCAGGTTTCCCTTCTCGAACTCCTCGCAGAACTTGTTCCAAAATATAGGAGGATCCAGGATATGAAGAAGGACGGTATCGAGTACATCTCCTACACCGTCGGCACGCAAGAGATGATTGATGACAGTGGAGCCAAGGTCGTTCATGAACTTGGCGCTCATGTCATGGCGCATAGCTTGCTGCACCGCAGAGAGTCCGACATGTTTACTCTCAACTATTGCGCTGACGCAGGCTACAGGATCATCTTGAACAGAGAGACCTTGGAGAAAGTGGACTTTGTGGCGTTCGACATCCGTAGACCCGCGAAGTATATCGTGAAAGCGTTTGCTGAGCTGCTGCTTGCGATCCATTGAATAGGAAAATATATATCTCTGGAGTAACCAAATCAGCGAGGGGATATTTGGTCGAAATGAAACAAACTGAGGGGACCGTATGGAGTGGGATCGTGGCAAGGACTCGAAGAGAGCCGCCACTGGCAGCCTGCGAACAAGCTAGATCTTCGCTGTACGAATTTAGTAGTACACGCGTTGGTCGTGTTGTCACATTGTCCAATAGCAGTGTATAACTCTTTTTAACAAGTAGCTTCAAGGTGCAAATATTAAGACTGTTAAAGCCCAGTGAAAACTGGTTGTGCTCGAATCGGTGTATTTGTGGCAATGTAGTATGCGCTACATTTTCCGGTCTGACCGATCCACAAAATCCAACTTTGAAATTTTTTGATTTTCCTAGCCTTCATTTTTTTGCTGTCGGTCATGTTGGATCGTGTTCTTCAAGCACTTCCAGGTTGATTGGTATTCAAGTTATTTCCGAGACGTTCTGAACTTGCGTTGTGCGAATACCGAGTGAGACTCGGATGTGTTTTCCACATAAATTTCCCACAATGCCAACCTCAATGAAAAGTAGAGTAAACGTTCACGGCTGCCTGAAATTTGCTGACGCAAGTAGTTCTCCGTCCATCGTCGTCGTCGAAGAATCTACAGTGCTGATCCGACATTGTGGACAGATAATCAGGATACCAATCACCATCTTGGATACTGGTGCACCAAGGCGTTCGCGAGGGATGATGATTGCGATGTTGGCAGGCTGAGATGCTGCGCTGAACTCGGAGTGAGTGGATGATCGAGCCAGCTTTCAACCTCTTTCTTGAATGAGACGATCTGACTCGCAGGAAACGTACAGAAGAACAAGATTGCGAACGGGTGTATTAGGAGTCCATTAGAGTGATCCACCATCACTCACATTGTGATATGACGTGCAGCACACGTAAAAGCAATTGTCGTCGTCGCCAATTGCAGATGCAGCGAAGGCGCGGACCGTGGCGAACAGTATGATCAAAACCGGCGCGAGGCGAACGAACATAGTTAAGAAGAAGAACTGTTTAGGAAACGTTCCTCTGACAGATGGCGAAGGTGGCGTTGAGCAGCCCTTTTTATATTCCCTCCTTCCCCAGACAATCCCCAGACATACAAAATTTACCCCTGGTCATCGAGCACATGGAGGAGCCGCATGAATATTAATGTACGATCCGAGCGTATGGGAACGAGATGATGCACCGAAACCTAGCCTATCAGGATGCAGGATGGTCAGGTACGATCAGCTGGTAGCCAAATGGTAAGCTAGCCGGCATAAACCGAAATCCGGTGGTAACTTGTACTAGATCTGTCAGAAAATTTGAAACTGATTGTAACATACCAGAGTATGCCTTGGCATAAATTTCTTATGATTCCAGTCTCATCTCGTGCTCATTTCTGTTCATTTCATACAAATCAGATTTTCGCATATCAAAACACACGTCGACCGATCAGAGCACAGCAAGTTTTCACTGGGGTTAAAGACGAGGGGAAGCGGCCACTGGGTAGCCAGACCAAGTAGACAATTGTAATACAGTAACAAGCACTGCGACTGTGCCAGTGAGTACGGGGCAGATGGCAGGTCACAAGTTACTACACGCAGGGTATGTGGTATATGACCGCATCTCCATAAAAGTTCGCAGCTTCTGGAAGATGTAAAAGCTCAGCCTTCAAAAAACGAAGAGACTTCCGGCGTCAAGGGTATAAATAATAGTGAGTTGCTTCCCGTTCCATTGATATCGACGTTTCTGCTGGGATAACGTAGTAAGGTATGGATATGTCGGATGTGAGTGAACAAACGAGGTCCTACCCAGTGCCAGCCATGCGTGTACATGAGAGTGGCTGAGAACGAAACAGAAACTCGCAGATGTGACATCGAATACTAGCCACACGACACCCCCGACCACTCTCCATTTACCAAACGGAACCCAATCCCGAAATAGTCTATGTAGTTCAGATTACCGAGAGTCGAGACAGGACCAAGCTTGTCATGAAGGATACGTTGCATTCGGGGTAAGTTATCTAATGCGTCATGGAACGCAGCAACCCGAAGTGGTGCATTCAGCCCAGATATACGAAGATGAGGAGATGCATACCGTGTATGTATAGGTTAAGCTCCGAGTCCTAGAGAAAGAGAAAGGATAAATGGCTAAGCATCCATGTAAGACACTAAACATGGGCACAAATCGACTTGCCTCCTCCTCGATGTTCAGTCGCAGCGTGAGCGAGCGAAGCGAAGAAAGTTCCTTCCACGCAAGATCCCCCAACATGCTTTCCACGACATCTGCAGCCATTATGCAAGCAGCTCTCTCGTCAACAATGAAATGCAGCGCCTGGAGGGACCGCGGCACTTTCACGAGGGTAACATTTAGGTTTGGCATGTAGAACGGACGCAGATTGAGACTATACTCATAAGCATGGAGGTGCAACTCCGTGATGGGAGACTGTCGCAGCCAATCCACCTCTTCGATTGCCCAGTAATTTGTAGTAAGGGTGCGCAAGCATCTTGTATCGATGAAGGAAATGATCTCCTGGTGCCCGGAGAGACAGCCTGAGTCAAACACCCGAAGTTGAGACACTTTTAGCTTGAGACACTTCTCGGGTTTGGCGTGCACGGGAAGTCGCAGAAAGTTACATGAGTCGAATGTCAGATCCTCGAGCGACGGCAGTGCCACGAGCATGTTCCAGTACGCTCCAACCATGCCGCAGCATATGAAATGGAGCTTGCGGATGTTCTTCATGTGCGACATGGCAGTTATACACCTCTTCTCGTGTAGGCTGTCCTGACATAGGCCGCTGAAGCGGCACCTCCTCACTGATAGGGCAAGTGCAAGTGCAAGAGGCTGCTTCTCGGCGATCTGCGTGCACAGGATAGATCCAAGTAACGCCTCGTATGGGAGATGGCGGAAAGTACCACCAAGAAGCTCCACAAACTCAAATATGCGTGGAAGGCAAATATTGGCGAAGAACCTGCAAGCGCGCGAAAGATTGGATAAGATCTTGAGTTGCTGTAGTTCCAGGGTGCTAGCAGGTGGGGCAATCAATTCGATGATGGAAAGGTATATCTCGTTGGGTATGGTGGGCAAGGCTTGATCCAGTCTGCGACGTTCTGGGGCTGGACAAAGTTCAAGTCAATTAAGGGCAGAAAAAGCACGTCGTAAACTCACTTGACCACTCAAAGAGGGCCATGGCTACTGCACAGTGCAAACCAAGCGCGACGCGAAATGTGAAATCGGGTTGTGTGACTGTGTGACGCACAGATGGGACCGAGTCAGTCACTTCTTTTGGTTTGTGCAGCCTAGGCACGGCTAGTTTGGCTTGGTGCGATAATAACGTTACTAGTAAGACGAAGTTATAGCAGAAGTTGCTGCATTGTTTAACAAGAACAAGACTTCTCACCAATTGGAGGATTCACACGAACCTCTGAGCAGAAGTACTAGTAACTTGCAACGTTACTGTGATTGATATTTGCAATCTCGGACTCGGACTCAGGCTGGTTGCATATAATCGTATAGGTGCTCTGTCGTACGTTTGTACACTATCCTTAGACTGTCGTTCGCCTATGGCCCATATTCAGACGATCATCGTCTATCCGTACAAAGGATCCGTGTTCACCAAGCAATCTCCTTATGATATGTTTGTTTGTAAAATGCAAAAGATCCTAGTAGCGGCGACGCACGACGTTCTCTCTAAGTTACGCTTGACAATGGCATCATAGTCAACCGATCTGGCCATGAGAGATGAAATGCGAACCCCCCGCACATCTGTACCCATCCCCCTGTCGAATCCACTGATATCCCATGGGACAGAGTCCCGTGTGTTCCAGCTTCCGCTGTATCTCCAGCTCCTTCTTCCTCTTTTCCTCTTCCTCCTTCTGTTTCTTCTTCAAAGCAGCAGCGGCCCTTTCCCTTATCGCTTTCACCTCTGCCTCGCGACGGCGCGCGTTTTGGAGCTTCCGCTCGATCTCACGCTGCTTCTCCAAATCGTCCTTGGCCGCTGCCTTGGCGAGTTCCAGCGCAGCCGCCTGTCTCTTTGCACTTTGTTTCTTTTTCTCGGCTTCCTTGACCTCTTGCTCGAGACGTCGCACCTCTTCCGCAGCTTTCCTCTTCTCCGCCTCCTGTTCCGCGATATCCTTCTGGAGCTGGTTCCAGATGGCATCAGAGACTCCAGCATCCCGTTGTGCAGTTATTTGGTTCGGAGGTTGGTGGTCGATCGGTGATGGCTCTGCAGGCGGGGGACGTTTGGTACGTTGTGTAGATGCTTTGGCTTTCTTCGAATTTGCTTGTTTAGGTGGCTCGTTCGGAGGGGATGACACCGGGGGAGGGCGCGGAGCCGCTTGACTCGTTGAAGTCGACATAGAAGGCGGTGGAGGTGCTGGGCCATCCATGCTTGCCATCGGCATGGAGCTCGAGGAGGGCGCACCGCGAGCAAAATTTTGCCGGGTCAGTTGTTCCTTCAGCATTGATCTCATGACACTCAGAACCTCTTCCCCCTCGAGCGAATCCGATGTCCCACCGCAGGCCAAGTTGGCAAAGGCTTTTTGGGTCAACCTCTTTCCGAGCGTTTTAACATCACGTCCGTTACCCCAGGATGGGAGCGCGGACATCTGTGCAATGACATCTTCCATCTCAACATAGGTTGTACATGTTTTGTCGCTGAGCTCGGGAACGATGATAGCATTCTTCCGCAGGTCCTTGTCAAGGAGCTCCAGACATTGCTCCGAGGACATATTCTGGAAGATGATCTCCTCGGAGAAACGACTGGAAAGGCCTGGGTTAACGGCCAACAGTTCGTTCATCTGGTGATCGTAGCCAGCCAAGATGATGACAAGCTTGTTCGCGAAGCGCTCGTGGGTCATCAATCCCACGATTTCGTCCATTGCCTCTTTCGCGAAATGGCCTTCACTCAGTCGGTAGGCTTCGTCAATAAAAAGTACCTTGCCAAGAGCTTTCTCAAATACTCCCTTTGTTTTCGGCCCTGTGTGCCCGACGTACTGTCCGACCAAGTCGGTCGCAGAGCACTCGACCACCTCCTTGGAAGCCAGGAAACCCATGTCGTAGTAAACTTGGCCAAGCTTGCGTGCCGTCGTTGTCTTTCCGGTACCTGTACTGCCTAAGCATCTGTTGTTCCTCGATCGACTCCATACAACCTACCTGGCGGACCCTTGAACACGAAGTTGCTCGGGATCTGGGTACGCATATCGAGACCCTTTTCTTTCATCGCACGGGCGATCTTTTGGTACCCATCGAGCTTCTCGATGACCTCGTCGCAACCCACGATATCTGAAAACATCTTTGCAAGGTTCGAGGACGCGTTCTCACTCCTGTCGAAATCTGGATCGATGTCCCGAGGCTCGAACACGACGTCCATCCTTTGAGAAGCGGGGACGGATGCCATCCGTTTCTGGTAGCGCGCTTTGGCTTGCCCCATCACATTTTCGACCTCGCCTGCGTTGCCAAAGTTGGGACGGTTCTTCATCCGGCTGAGCAATTCGCGCGCCACTTCCTTGGCGTCGTCTGTGGCTGCCAAATCCTGGTCCTTGAGCTTGTGGTCGAAGATTTGCATGAGTTGAGGTTCCGTAAAGTCTTCAAAGTTGAATGCGTTCTCGATTGCAAATCGTCGTGCCAATCCGGGATTGACGTTCTGAGAGCGGGAATGTCAAGTTGAGCCCTGGAAACGAGCCATGTAGAAACACCCTCACCTGAAACATTTCTTCCATCTGGTCCTTGTATCCGAGAAGAAGTACACAGCGGTCTTCGCCAGGGACACTCTGGATCTCAGCGACTATCGTATCGACGACTGCGGTCTTGTAAGGGTTGGTAGCGTTCTTCTCATACAGCATATACGCCTGAATGGTCGTCAGATACTCTGTCGGCTTACACAACTTGAAATGACGCAACGAACCTCGTCGATGACGAGCACTTTCCCCTTTGTACTCTCCAAAATGGACTTTGTATTTTTCTCCGCTTCTCCCAGGTGAGCTCCGACAAAGTCTGCGGGATTCTTGACAACCACTGATAAACACGTTATCTCAGTGCACCGATACGTCACGGACATATCATATCTCACCTTCACCGTTGCTCAGCATCCCGAGGTCTGACAGAATCTGGCCGTACAACTTGGCAACTGAGGTCTTCCCTGTCCCGGGTGAACCGAGGAAGACACGATTGAGAGAGACCTGCATCGGCTCCTTCTCCGCCAGCTCCCGCTGATAATTCGTTTCTAGAAGCGCAAAAAAGTTGCGCACGGAATCCTTGACAGACTCCAACCCGATGAGTCCTTGAAGCTTCGCCCAAGCTGTGCTATTGGGCAGGACTTGGGACGGATCCGGTCCAATCAAGTCTTCCTTTGTGAGCAGGAAGTCGTCCACCTGCATACCCGACCGCCGTTCCCTCTCGATGCGCTCCGCTTGGCGTTCGCGCATTTTGGCAAACATGTTTTGCAATGCACGGGCGTTCCCGAAGCCAGGTCTGCCTCTTCCACGACCCAACCGTCGAATAGCAATGCGAGCGTATAACCCATTGACGCCATCTTCGACTTTCATCTGACCGTTGTAGCGCTTGAATACTAGATCTTCGAACATGGACAACAGTTCTTTGTCCGTGTAATCTGCAAACGTGAGTTGATAGGGAACTCGACTTGGCAGGCCCGGATTGTGTTCGAAGAACTTCTCCATCTGCTTGCTGTACCCGGCAAGGATGAATACGAGCGTCCCAACCCTGTTCTCCATCTCCGCAAGAAGGAAATCGAGAACTTGTCTGCCAGATGGATCGTGTTCGCTGACGAGTTGATAGGCCTCGTCGATGAAGATGGCACCTCCGCCGGCCTTCAACGCGTCGTCGATCATCTTTTGCGCGCCTTGCACCCCCTCGAAGGAGAGTTTAGAACCTGTCGTCTCCAAAAATGCGTTTCCTGGGAGCGCCTGGATCGACTCGAGAAATTGTGCATAGAGCCTCGCAATAGTAGTTTTTCCTAATAGAACTCAGGTCAGCATCCGGCATGCCCCACCACAAAAGTCTTACCTGTCCCCGGGTTCCCGAGCAATACAAGATTGATACGTTCCTTGTCAATGGGCACGCCTTGACGGCGCATCGTGTCGAGGCTACCCTTGATCCGCAATATTTGCTCCTTGACTTGTTCGAGCCCAGTCATGTCCATGATTTTGTCGATGGCGTCATTTTGTACTCCATCAGCCTGCTTCTGATTCTCCCACCTATCTCTCGCAGGAGAAGGAAACATGGGTCGCGGTGGCGTAGCTGCATTGGAAGTGGACGGCGCAGAATCACCCTGAGCTAGATTCCCAGTCAACGTATCCGCTTTCGCCACCGACTTCTTCGCCGCATCCTTGGCGTCACGGAGCTTTTTTTTCGCATCTTCTATCTCTTTTTCCTTTTGCTTTATATCATCCGCCCTGGCCTTTTGCTCTTGCATGTCGTTGAGCGCTTCCTGTTGATACTGTAGCCTAGCTTGTAGTTCAGTCATTTTCGCGTCGTACTCGTGCTGCGCCTTGTCTCGCTCCTCTTGGGCCTTGATATCCAACATGGCTTGTTTCTCGAGGCTCTTGAGAAGACGATCGCACGCGGGACAGCTCGCGGGGCGCCTCTCATGACATTTCCAAGTCATCTTGTGGACACCAGCGGGGCATGTATCCTTGAACTGGAACGTACACAGCATGGAAGAGTGCACGTCGGGTTGGCCTGGAGCTGATCGCAAAGGGTGACATTTCTTTGGACAAACGTGGATCTGGCATTTCATGAGCACACCGCTGTGAACGTTGGTCATCGAATCAGAAACAGGATAAATTGAAGAAGAACTCGGTGATGCTCACCAACGATCGGTACATCCGCCGTCAGGGCATCGGACATCAAACTCTGCGGACTGGGCAAGGATCGCGGTCGTCGAGGGATGTCTCTCGCACTTGATTGGAAACCCTTCATAGACGTAGCGGCCCTTGTTCAACATCGAGAAAAACTTCTCCCAGAGCTCGGCCCCTCGCTTAGATTTGAGGAAAGTATGCGAGTTTCCGATCAGAATCATCCCGTCCCGTGCACGAGATAGAAGCACGTTGAGACGCTCTGGAGAATTCATGAATCCAATGCTGTTTTCTGGGTTCGATCGAGTCAAGCTGATAATGACAATGTTACTTTCTTCTCCTTGATAGTTGTCTGTCAAGCTGGTCAATACATGCGACGTTATGTCTTGTGAACTTGAATGCCTTACCTATTGTTGCCAATCGGATACCGGGTTGGTGGGCCTTGGTAGCAGCTGGCCCCGTGTGACCAAGCAACCCCGCCTTTTGCAAGTCGTTGGCGTCTAGATCGTTTAGAACTGGATCGTAGTCGTTATGCAAAGCATCACGAAGCTTGAATAGTTGGCCCAAATACGGGGTCAGGATGACCATATCTGTGCTCTTGTACCCTTGCTGCTTGAGGTAACGAACGATCTTGAGGACCATCTGGACCTCGTATGTGTTTTGCTTGGATGACGTGGATCCGGCATCCTTGCGATCCGAAATTCGGGTCTCTTCATCCTCCGGTTGTGCGTGGTTGATGAAAATAACGTTGGATTGAACACCACGGATGTCTGGCCGATTCAGCGTGTTTGGATGATCGATGAGTTCAGGATAGGTGAGCTGCCGGACGAAAGCAGAGATCTCGGGTCGCATACGATGCTGCGTGGTCAGAGTTTGATGAGGGAACTCTTTCAGCACAAGGCGCTCAAAAAGCGACCGGTTAAGGTCGAACCCTTCGCCTTTCTCGACAGTCAGCTGGTAATTGTTGACCTTAGGACGAAGTTGTCTGAACACGATCATGAGTATCGTGGTATGATTGGTGGGGCGAAACAAACACATACTTGTGGTCACCGATCAGAATCATATGTTTCGTGTTTGCGCCCAGTGCTGTCAAAATATGGCTCTCCAATATTTCACCGGCTTCTTCGACGAGTAACACATCAGGGCCAACCGCAGCGAGATCTTCCGAATACTTAGCGGCACCAGTAGTCGTACACCCAATGATCCTCTTCTGCTTCAGGTATGCCACCGTTGACTCCCGAGACCTGCGAGCGAGTTCGTCTTGAGCATCGTTATAGTCCCTGCCGACGTTGCAAACATCTGAAACTAGGGTGTCCACGATCTCCCCTTTCCACTTCTCGATCATCTTCAGGCGAGACTGGTGATCCATATTCCATATATCCGCTGCTTCAAGCACGTTTGGTTCGTCCTTGAATATTCCTGCATCCCTTCCTTTCGACCACTGATTTATGAGATGATCTTGTCGTATAGGCTTCCCATTCCTTCCTATAATCTGCGATCCATCAGGCGCCAACGGAACTCGGAATCCATCCCAGAAGTCGATGGATTCGAATTCTATGTGCGTAAGTATGTCGTCGAAGGAGATCGTTTTGTCTGCATGTACGACCGCTCGGAAAGAGCTTTGTAAACGGTCAACTAAAAAGCCGGCCCTGGACTTCGCTTGCTCATTCAAGGTCCATTCCGCTTTAGATGGCGGTATTTTGGCACGTTCCCGTGGGAGCGAAAGATGTTGTACGCTCGAGCTCGCTCGTCCACCAATGCGAACGATTGATTCGTCAGATATGCCAATCCCGATGAGGTCCTCCAAGAACTGGTCGAGGGCATGGTTGGTGTAACACACAACGAGGATCGTTTGAGACGTGTGATCATGAATAGCTTTAGCGAGAAGAGCACCGATGAAAGACTTCCCAGTACCTGATGTAGAACATGTATCATGATACATACTATATGGTCATAGTGTATTTCAAACGCTCACCTGGAGGCCCTTGTATGAGCGCAACACGCTGGTGCAACCCAGCAAGGAGAGAGGCTGCCTGGGATGTATCAAGTTGGATACTCTTAGACAAGCGGAGTATCGGTTGGAGGTCCGTGGTGGGATTCCATGAGAGGGCCTGAACAATTGAATCGACCTGTGTGATAGGTGGTGGAAGGCTCTTGCCCTCCTCCCAGAACAATAACTCGTCCGACAGTGGAACGAGCTGCATGTTTTTAAGCGCTTTGAGAACCGGTTCATACGAAAACAGAGCGATATCAATCTGGAGCAACGCTGTGCGTTTGGCCGTACTTAAACGGAGGAGTGCTTTGGATGTGCTAGCTTCACCATCCAGCTGGAGGACAATCATAGGAGGCTTCTGTGCGAGTAGATCTTCCACACGGAGGACGGTGGCAAAGCAAACAATATGTCCATCTGCGATGAGACAAGCGAGTGATTGATGTCTCAGGATCTTGCACCCGATTGGATCGTCCGAAAGGAACTTTTTCCTGTCGTCGATGTCCTTGAAGGGTTGGAGCTGTGAGAGGTCGTGATGGCATTGAAGAACGAGTGCCCAGCGAGAGCTTCTGTCCTGCGTGCCAGTGTATACGTCGACCATGGTGAGCCCATCAATATGGAGACCGCGATGCCGCCCCGGCTTCTTCTTCTGGGCAATTTGGAGTTCCTCACGCATTTGGTAAATCATATCTTCCCTCAGCATACGAAAGGTATTATCCAGATAATCCACGACGCGGCTTTTGGATGCCTCTGGATCGTCCAAAACTGAGGAGGGTCTGATGAAAGGGGGCTGAGTGCTGAGAATTTCGTCTGCTGTTGGGAGGATAGCGATATCGCGGAAAGAAGGGAAGTCGTTGTCATGTCGCCCTCCGGGGCCATACGAATCACTAGGAGCGCCACCAGAGTCTGCAAACGCAGCAAGGATGTGATTGATATGGTGTGCGATCTCCCGTACTTCGTGCTGGGAGGACCCTAGCAACTTCTGGATGATGGATGGCCTTGAGGCGAGTTCTCTATAAGGAGAAGCATCTTTGTTCTTGAGGCTGATCAGCCTATCCAAAATTTTTGCAAACACGAGCTGAGCCTTGTCCGTCAATTTTCCCGTCTCAAACTCCCGACAGAATGCCGACCAAAAAATGGGAGGTTCCACAATAGTCAAAAGTACGTGATCTATCAGTCCTCCACCAATATTTTCAGCGCGGAGTAAGAATTCGAGAGTGCGTGTGGCGAGGCCATCAAGGAATGGTAGAGAGAGATCGAAGCGCATAGCATTTTGAATGGAGGGCAGGCCGTTTTTGCTAGAAATAAGACCGTCCACACTCTTTGCGGCGTCGTCTTGGCAGCAAATGGCTTCAAGAAAGATGGTATAGGTACGAGGGTCCACGATGGCTCTGCCATGTAGGACATCATGAAAGCGTTTGTTGAGCTGGTTGAGACGAGCTGGGTTCATGTTCATGTGTGAGATACGAAAGGAAGAAAGAAATGTTGGGTTTGCGAGGATGGGCGTTCGAATGGTGCATAGAACCTGGAGAACCTGGGAAACCGTTGTTCTCTCAATCGGGCAACTCCTGACGCGTCACATTCAAGTTGTAGGGCCGGCCATCATGGACCCACAAATGGGTACTGCCCCTACAGGATGCTCTCTGCAATATTCGTGATTGGACGAGCCGTGGAAGCCAGTGGCCTTGGGTGGCTGCGGTAACGGTAACTCGATGTGGTGCGGATGATAGCGGCGAGTCCTAGTATGTTCTCGATAGTTGCCGCCGCATAGAAATCGACCAGGCTTGTCTGATTATATACGATTATTCCAGACGGAACGACTGTAAATCCCGCAAAATAGCTCATGATACAATGGGCACTGCCCGAGTCTCGCAACGCCTCCCAATTGAAGCTAGGAGTCAACATATGCAGTGTTAGCATCGTATCATGAGCTATTCGACGGTAGGGTTTTCATGACCATGAAACTAGTAAATCAAGCGAGAACGTGAATCGAACAATGGCTCAATCGTGAAAAATGAGTTCACGAGACCGAAGTCCGTCCAAGTATTTCAAAAGCCACGTTGGAAGGACCCATGAAAAACTGAAACCGGTAGTAGGGTGCCAGGTTTCCACTGTACCTGCCACTGATGGCTGTTGAAACACTGGATTATCTGCTCAGATTGGAGGAAGAGAAGTTCAACGTGTCTCATGCACATGAATAAACAAGTCTTGAAATGACTTCCGGCCGGGGCCGTGCGAACTTGGTCCTTCTGTTTCCGTTTCGGGTTGAACTACTAGTCCTGTGCCTAGACCTTTCGCTGATATCAAACTTCATCATCCGTGTTGTTCCTATCCTTGATGGCCGTGTCGGATATTCTTACGGTTGGCTTCTCATATTAAGTAGTAGTAAGGCCTGTAGCTGGACGTTTCACTCGGTCCTTTCCATTCCTCTAGAATGCGATTCATTACGGCGATAACCATAATTGCAGTCACTAGCAGACTGGTTGCTCTGGCCATTGCAAAACCTGTACCAAACCGGAATGCCAGCGGCATGTCCATACCACTCTACAGACACTCTTCCTTGTTGGACTCCAGAGACAGCGTTAATCTCGATGCAATCAGCTCTCATGGTATATCAATCAGGGAGTAAGTGGAATTTTAAACCATCACATCTGGTCTACTCAGGCGTTTTTTCTAGGAAGATCTTTCGTGGACTGGACAATTACAAGGTGAACACTGGGACAACGCATCCTCTCGCTGTGAAATGGAGCGAGTCCGGACTCGGAAGGCGTGGCGCTAGCATGAGACTGACAACTCATGAAAATATATTTATGATTGGTGAGATTTCCATTGGCACTCCTCCCATAACCTTAAAGGGTAAATATGTGTATCATTCTCACACATGTTTATTCTGATTTACGTTCCAGTCAAAGTCGACACTGGTTCAGCGTAGGTACTTTCTTTTAGTCCATACAGCTGCCCTTGTTCAAGTCAACGCAGTGATACGTGGATGCTGCAGGCTGGCTATACCGAGATTTCAGACGATCGCGACCTCTGGGATCCCTATTTATCCGATACTTCTGAGCACGCGGGCAAGTCATTTCACCTCGACTATGAAGATGGAGTTATCGTCAAAGGTGATCTATATGCTGATAATGTAACCATCGCCGGATTCACTGTATGTTTTTATTGCGTATCATAGAGCATGACCATTGAATATCGAATTCTGACACCATGATAGGCGGACCCCCAGATCTTCGGTTCTGTAACACAGTTCACTTGGAAACCAGGCAAAAACAAATGCCCCGTAGACGGGTACTTGGGATTGGCCTTCCCTTCCATCTCGGGTTTGGATGTCCCTCCACTGTTTGCATCCCTTGTCGAACAAGGGAGGCTAATCAATCCGACATTCTCATTGAAACTCTCTTCCTCTGGGGCCGAGATGTACGTTGGCGGAGCAAACAGTATGCTGTACAATGGTGACATCACATATACACCCGTAGCAGGACCTGTGAGCTAAAATGGTAGATGGGAGTGGAAGTTGCTGACATTGGCATTTATGCAGGGTTTCTGGCAGGTGTCCATGGACGATGTTCGCGTTAATGGTGATAAAATCCTGGTAAATATACCTGCTGTCTTCGACAGTGGTGCAAGCTTTATCTTCGGAGATTGGCAACGGGTTTCCGAATTGTACACACCCCTTCACGGTACCCTCCTGGAAAATGAAAACTTTGGTTTCTATTCCCGTAAGTTCAGATTACTGCGTGTGGAACCTTGTTTTAATCGACAGCCTGTAGTACCGTGTGACTCTTTCCCAACATTGAGCCTTACCTTCAGTAGCAAAACGTTTAAAATCCCTCCCGAAGTTCTCAGACTTAATCCGGTTGACGAAGGTTCTCCCAATTGTATCAGCGCCATCGTCGCCATGCGCAAGCCTATTGGTGAGGTAGCATTACTTCCTGAACCCCTTTTGCGCGCTAGATGGACTCGTTCTGACTATATACCGTAGGATTTTGGGTCATCGGGATCACCTTCCTGCAGGGCGTATACAGCGTGTTCGATTACAATACTTTACAGGTCGGGTTTGCGGACCTTGCTTGAATCATTGCGAATGTTTCCGGTGCACTCTATGTTTCTGAATTCAAATTCCGAGTCATTTGGAGCGTTCATGCATCTGAGGGGTTTACGGTCACCCTTCAAGGGCCGTTACACTACCGACTGTAATAGTTGGTGGGAGAAGGGCTAAGAGAGCTGTAGAATGTGTGAGTGCGACTCTGAGATTGGTGGACCGCTATTTCCTCTCCCCTCGTTGCCAGTCCGAGCCACAACCCTCGCTTGAAGACTCACCTTCAAGTTTCCGCACTAGCGCGCTCTTCTCTCACCCGCTCGTAACTTCTACCGAAGCCACTGAACGCCTCTCAGACTGCGAGAAGTTGAAGACGACCACCTCTCCCCCAGATATTTGTCATTCGAAGCATCCGTTTGACGAATCTGAAAGACCTCAACATATACGGCAACCAGTTCAGGTTCCTGCCTTGCCAGATTCAGGACTCAAAGCTGGAGAAGCTGTTCGTCAACCCTAACTCGTTCCTGCCAGAGTCCATCTTTACACAACGGTGTGTGGTTCGTCACCTCCACGTCCCCGCCTGCGCTCGCCTCATCTGATCATGCGACTATCCTCGTTTCACCAGGAAGCCCTACTAGCACTGTCGGCGGCGGAGGCCCAAACCCTATCACACCCTCCCTGGCACGCGTCCAGCCACTGACAGAGCTGTGTTTCTCAGTGAGTATTCAACCCCTCCGGGACAGACCGTCTATCACGAACTTGCGCTCTCGGACCTGTGGGTGCTCCTACCATGCGTCCCTGGGATTCTCAGAACGCCTAAGCAGTTCTCCGTCGACATGCTCGAGGACCAACGCACGTCCAAGTCTGTGAGGACGGCCGGGGGGTGTATCCGAACCCGGCGCATAAGGGTAGCGTGTTCCACCCGTCGAGGCTATGGTGAACGTCGTAACTTTCCACAGAGGAAGAGAACTCTTCGACGCTCAGAATATCTTCAGGCTCCTCCTCACCTCAACGTCCATCCCGGTCGATGAAGATACTAATATCGGCGAGATCCAGAAGCCCTGGAGGCATGGTATCGACATCTCGGCGGAATATGTTGCCTTACGGAGGAGGAACTGTTGAAGCTTTGCATGGAGTCGGTCGGGGGGTGGGAGAGCACTGAATTCAAACTCACTTCTAACGCTCGATATGTATTCGGTTGGTAATGAAATATGAATATGAGCAGACGAGGGCCCGATGTACGAGGTTGAATAACCCGTTTCGAGTGGCGTCTGCAGCCAAATCCCCTTGACAAACATTTAAATTGTTCATTTCCTTGGATCATCGCTCGAGCCCGAGTTCTGGATGGACATGTTGGCGTCGCTCTCGGACGTGCGTCAAGATCGCATGCCAGACACAACAGTGGAATCGAATACTCAGCCATACACTTACGAAGAAGCGTCGCAAACCAACGTATCACATGGACAAACCAAGACGTAGCCAGCCGCCTAAGTCACCTGGCTTAGTTTACTCTTCGACCTTGATTTTCTTCCTCCGAATATCTCCGAATATCCACTGTAGATACACATGCATATACACGTATTCAAGCAAAAGGTAGTGTCAGATCGTTTCGGACAAAAATTTGAGGAACGAGGTATGAAGAAGAAAAGAAAGAAACATGGCGTACTCGACGACCCAGCTACATCCTCCTCGTACTCTCTTTGGATGATGGTGATCGGCACCGGCGACGACGACGACGACGATCACGCTGGGGTGGCGGTGGCGGAACGCCGAAGGAAAAGCGCATTCGCCTCGACTACCAACGTTGACGAGGGCTGGTATCCAGTACCAACTGCGGACTCGAAAGGGTCAGATTTCAATACTACAAGCGCGAACACCTTCAGTCTCCACTCCTTTGGAGTAGATTTGGTGTCATACCTCGAGATGAGATTTGCTCTTCAATATTCCTTGACGGTCACTGGCAACGCTGCGGTAGTCGTACGCTGTAGGAAGGCATTTACCTCGTCTTCCAGTTTCACCGAGGGCTGATGGACCGAACTCCGATCCTAGGCAAGTAGCGTGTCATGCTACGAGCACCACGTCACAGTCTTTCCGTTTCTATCCTAGCGGCGTCAAAGATAACGTATCTAGAGTAGCTGTCGCATCCTCTTCATTCTCCTTTTTGACAATGACCGGAAAAACGGTGACGTCGTCGTTGAAGTGGCCGTCGCGCATTGCTGAAGAAATGCGTTTATTTCATTTTTCAACTGTGGAGAGGTCGATAACACGAAATTGCGGAAGTGGCAGTTTGGGATGGTATGCGGGCCCGTGACGTCTTTTGTTTCCTCTGCAGCGCAGGGCGAACGAAGTGAGTTGATGGCTTCCTCGTCTACGCGAGCAGAAAAGGATACATTACTGTAATTGAGACAACGAAAACGGGTGAATCCTTACCAACTCATACGGCGGATCGAATTTCTTGATGAATTTAGGATGTGGTGACAACGACCGGGAGTTGGATCTGGTTTCCGATTGAGAAACGTCGCGTGAGACGGGTATTGTGAAGGTGTTTGGTACGGAGTGGAGACATTCGTTGGCTCGGGCTGGCTATAACTTGCATGTGGTGATTGAGACTGCAGTCTCTCGTGTTACATACTGTACGAGTAGGGAAAAGGCCGACGCGGACGCTCGTACTTAACTAGAAAAAGAGAGAGAGATAGCGGCGGACCAAGATAGCGGCCGAATGACAAAAAGGAAAAAGAAAGTCTGCGTCTAATGTCTAACACATACCACATGGCACACACACTACTACTACTAACTGCTTCATGAATTCAGTGCTTCTGCTGGTGCGACAAGGCGGCTCCCCTGGCCCGGGGCTGGCACTATTTCCTACGAATCTTGTAACCAGCTTTCTGTCTTCCATTCTTTCAATACACGGTGATATTTCTGTTCAGTGTCGTCCCTCCCTTCGACGGGTGGCTGCTCTGAGCCACTCGGTCTGCTGCTGTCGCATTATTTCCTGTCTTTTGGTTTCTTCTTCGTCTTGCCTCCGGCGGGCAGTGGCTTCTTGAATTTTTTCAGTATATTCCCCTCGTCTTCTTATTGCTTCACCAACCTTCCAACGTTCTTCCTGTCTCTGATAGGTAGCTTCGACGAGTCGCTGAGTCTGCTCCTGCCGATTCCTTCTCAACTCTTCGTGTGCCCTGCTTTCCATCTCTTCCTGTCTCCTGTAAGCGGCTTCCTGTAGTCGACTGGCATTCTCCTCTCTCTTTTTTCTCTCCGTCTCTCTTTTTTCTGCCAACCTCCTACGTGTCGCTTCACCAAGTATCTTGGTCTTTTCCTCCCGCTGACATTTATCTTCGTCCTCCCAGATTTCTCGCTGCTCCTCAACCCACTCGCTTGATATTTCTAGTCCTCTCTCGGTGGGTTCTTTCCACTGACGTTTGTCTTCCTTGTTCCCGAACCCTTCCTCTTCTCGTCCGCCGTCAATTGTCTGCGCTTCATCACGTCTCTGGGAGGCAGCCTCCTGCCAGTGGAGCTTCCTGTTCTGTTCCTCCTGTCTCCTCTTCTCCTCTCGTTTCTTCTCCTCTCGTTTCTTCTTCTCCACTCGTTTCTTCTCCTCCTCCGCCTTTTTGTTCTTATTTTCCTCCCGTTTCCTCCTTCGCTCAACCTTTCTCTGCTTTTTCTCCTCTTGTTTCTTCTTTTTTTTCGCCTTTTCTTTCCTTCTTTCCTCTCGCTTCCTCTTCACCTCCTCCTTTGTACGTCTCTCTCGTTCCCGTCTCTCATGTCCCTCCTCTTCGGATCCTACAGTCCGTCCCCCAGTATCATTTTTCTGTTCCCCGAGTCCCTGTCTCTTCATGCCATCTTCTTGTCTCTCCAGTTCCTCTTTATCGTGCAACCGAGCCATATACTGCCGCTTGCTCAGCTCTTCCTTGAGTTCCATAGCCGCCTCCACCACCCGAATTTCAGCCTCAAGTTCAGCCATTCGACGTTGATGCTCCACTTCAGCCTGTTCGCGTCTCTGCTCCAGCTCGAGAAATTCCCGAGCTATCCCCTCGAGACGCTTGGCCTCCTCAACACAAGAAGAACAAACGGTTGAGGGCCCGAGGGAGTGACACTCCCAAGTCATTGTGTGATGACCGGCTGGACATGGTGTGCGCATTTTGACCTTGCAATGCGACCTGTCGTGCGGATCAGGCAGCGCGGAGGATGGACCGCGAGGAGGAGGAGGAGGATGGCACTTCATTTGGCACTGGTGTCCACAGGCAAGTGCAAATCCACTTATCAAGACGATATAGGTTTGGTTGTGGATCGCAGCAGGGAGTCATGAACGACTTACCACGTGTCCGTGCATCCGCCGTCGGGACAGTGATCGTCGAAATCGTTTGCATGCTTGAGCAGGGCCATACGCGCGGGATGCCTTTCACATTTGACGGGGAATCCCGCGCGTACGTACTGGCCGTCCTCGAGGAGAGCGAAGAGGCGTTTCCAGAGCGTCCCACCTTTCTTGGACTTTAAGAACGTTTGGGAGTTACCGATCAATATCAGGCCATCCCTGGCGCGCGAGAGGAGGACGTTGAGACGTTGGGGAGAGTCCATGAAACCGATCGTGTTGGACTTGTTTGACCTCGTGAGACTTGCGACGACGATGCGACTTTCTTCTCCCTGATAATTATCTAAAAGGAAGATGATGAAAAAAGGAGGAACATCGCATTCACGAGTCACGACCATGATCTCTTCGACTTACCTATCGTAGACAAATGAATTCGACCTCTTCCAACCTTGTTCTTTGACGTTTGAGAGGACAGGCCAGCCCGTGCGAGTTCGGAGGAATCTAAATCGTTGAGGATCGTGTCATTGTCTCGCTTCAGAGCGTCGCGCAAATGGAGAAGTTGTCCAAGGTATGGGGTGAGCACGACGATGTCGTCGCCGTTGTACCCCTGTTGTGCAAGGTAGCGCACTATCTTCAGCACCATCTGAACTTCATACGTGTTCTGCTTCGACATTTTGGTACCACTGTCGGCACGGTCGCCAACGAGAGACTCGTCATCTTCTGGATGTGTATGGTCTACAAAGACGACGTTCGACTGCACTCCACGGATATCGGGTCGTTGATAGGTCGAGGAGGCGTCAGCAAGATCTGGGTACGTGAGCTCGCGGACAAAGGTTGAGATTTCGGGTCGCATCCGATGCTGGGTCGAAAGGGTTTCGTGGGGGTAGCCTTTCAGGACGAGACGTTCGAAAAGCGACCGATTCAAATCAAATCCTTCGCCCCTTTCGACGGTTAACTGATAGTTATTCACTTTGGGGCGTAGTTGTCTAGTACAAAGGTGTTTGTCAGTGGGGACAGGTGGAAGCGATTAAGAACCCGTTGTGGACATACTTGTGGTCACCGATGAGGATCATCCGGTCGACTTTGGGCGACAGCGCAGTCAATATGTGGCTTTCGAGGATCTCTCCAGCTTCTTCCACTAGAAGGACCTCAGGACCGGCCTCTTTGATCGCCTCAGCATTGATAGCTGCTCCGGCAGTAGTACAAGCAATGATCCTCTTCTGCCGCAAGGCTGCGACGGTTGACTGTCCAAACTCCTGCTTTATAGTTTCTTGCACGGTATTCCATCGATCGCCAGCTTGGTATAGCGAATCCGCGGCGCTAACGATTAGCTCATTCCGCCACTTTTCTAGCTGCTGCTGGCGGGCCGAGTGGTCCATACCCCAAATCCGAGCCGACGCTCGGACGAGAGACTCGCCACTCAACACTCCAGCATCTAGACCTCGGGCCCACCTCGAGAAGAGATACCTCTCATCAATGGCTTTCCCGTCCTCTCCAACGATTGTCATCCCATCTTCCGTCTCTAGCGGCAGGAAGAACGCCTCGGAAAATTCGAGATCCGTCATCGCAAATTGCATGATTGATTTTCTGTCGTCGATGTCACGTATTGTGTCAAAGTGGGTCTCAAGCTCGTCTTTATAGATTTTCCCATCCTCGCGAAGTTCGTTGATCGTATCCCAGTCATACCGAAACCGTGCACGCGGGTTATTCTGGAGAGCAAGATGTTCTGTTGCCTGGCTTGGACGGCGACCGAGACGGACTATAGATTTGGCGGGAACGCCGTATTTGAGAAGCTCTCCGAGGAACTGATCCAGTGCATGATTGGTATAGCAAACAATGAGGATAGTCTGGGAAGTCTTGTCGTGTATCGTCTTTGCTAGAATAGTACCTATGAAAGACTTTCCGGTTCCTTCCGAGATGGTGAGACGGTTTCAGATATCAGGACCATCGTTGATACTCACCTGGGGGTCCTTGGATCAACGACACACGTTTCGTAAGACCAGCGATCAGAGACTTCGCCTGAGACTTGTCTAGGGAAATAGGCGTAGGGAATTGTAGGAGGGTGCTAAAGTCAACGGAAAGGTTTGAAGTAACTGCATTGGCCACGTGCAACAACGCTTCCCCATTGTGCGGAATGCTGGTGATGGCCACTCCTGGCTTCCAATATAGAAGCTCTTCGGCGAGCGGAATAGATCGCATCTTTTGTAACGCAGTGAGGACAGGTCGAAAAGCAAAGATCGGAGCATCCAGCTGAATGAGTCGTGTATCCTCAGTAGTGCCAAGAGTAGTGATTATTTTTCTTATGTTGATGGCGCCGTCTATCTGGAGGACGACCACAGGAGGATTGCTTGCAAGCAATTCATCCACGCGGTTCACCGTGCCGAAGCCAATGACGTCTTGGCCAGAAAGGAGACAAACAAGGGATTGATCCTTTAGAAGCTTTGCTCCACGAGGGCCCCACCTGAGGGAATCAACTGGAGTATCTTCGCCTTTCATCTCCCCTAACTCCTCGGAATCTATTCCACATCGCAACTTGACACCCCAGCAAGTCTTCCGATCAACCGTACCTGTGTAGACGCCGATGATAGACCATGCGCCAGTAATGTCGAGACTACGAGACTTTCTCTTTTTCTGAAAAGCTGCTTGTATGCCTTCGCGAATGTCGAAGAGCATGTCCTCACGGAGCATACGAAAGGTGTTATCCAAGTGGTCATTGACCAGATTCTGTGAAGTGTCGAATTCATCACAGAAAGCTGGGCGGAGGAAAGGAGGTTTACAACACAAGATTTCAGCAACGGTGGGGAGGATGGAAATGTTGCGGTAGTCAGCAAAGTCGTTATCGTGGCGTCCACCGGGCCCATTTAGGATGTAGGAGACCGACACGTCCAAGTCCGGGTTAGAGAGAATGTGTTTAATGAGATATCCGATCTCTCTTATTTCCTGCTTGGGTGAGGTGGCGAAGGAATCTTGAATACAAGGTTGGGAATCAACAAAACGATAGGGGGCAGTGTCCCGGTCTTGCAGGGTCAGAAGTCGGGCGAGGAGTCTAGCAAAAACGAGCTGAGTGTCGTCGTTCAATGATCCTCTTTTGAAGGCACAGACAAAGGAATCCCAGAAGATTGGTGGATGTGTCACGTGGAACAGCAAGCTATCCAGGGCGTCACCTCCGATGTCAGAAGTTCTCAGAAGATACTCCAGAACGGTGAAGCCTAATCCGTTCATGAAGTGGATAGACAAGTCCACTTGCATCGCGGACTGAACTGAGAAAAACCCGTGAGCACTGTCAACGATAGCGTGCAAGCATATCACTGGGTCCTCCTGGGCGCAGAGCCCATCTAAGAAAAGAGAAGCACCACGAGGGTCGAGCTTTATTGACCCAGACAAGACATCTAAGAATCGTTTTTTCAGCCTGGAAATACGACTGAAGTTTGGAGGAGCAGAATCCATGTAGGGAAGTTCGAAGTGGATGATTCCAACGTCGTAGTCCTGAAATTCACACACTCAGGCTGGTTCGGAGTGAACCGTGGAAATGTTGCACAGATGGAGTCCGAAGGCCACAAAACATTGTATACTTATAATTACCAGCAGTGGTTCTTCAAAGGACGATGTTATCCACTTGTCTTATCGGTGCTTCCCGAATCCCGATTTTTGCCAATGCCGGCCATCAATATAAGGCCCGGTCATTGACAGATTTGAAGAGCAGTGCGTGTCGATGGGTTCAACCACCTCCGTGCCAGTAAACCCCCTGATCTTGAACGATTCCCTTGAAGAAAATGTCACTATCAGCCATAACGAACATGATGGTGGTTTCAGATCTAACTTCACTCACGACTGCAATTATAGTGATGGCCTTCGTCACTTTCGTGGGCGTCTTTTACAAGAAACATGATATCACCTCAAAAGAAGGGCATCCACTTCCTCCTGGTCCCCCTGCGAAGTGGTTCTGGGACAGTGTCATGCCGACAGTCAAGTCAAACTGTCCCACTCAACTTTGTTGGCACGTCGAACGAACTGACCTCATTCTCAGCATAAGCTCTACGCTCAACCATTGGGCAAATGAGTACGGTCCTGTGATCACTCTTCGTCGTGGTAGTGAGATTACCATTGTCATTGGACGAGTCAGCGTAAGATGCGACTTTACCTCCCATCGTCTTTCATCACCAACAGTTCGTAATCTGCATCGGTTTTTCGACCGTAGGCAGCAACCGAAATCATGGAAAAAGAAGGAAATGCTCTCGTAGACCGTCCTCGGATGATTGCGGCCGCTGAGATATTCTCGCGAGGAAAACGAATTACACTTGTAGGTAGCGGCGAACGATTTCGTCGGCTCCGGAAGGCTGTCCACAAGCATTTTCAAGTAAAGGCGGTGGAGGCGTACAAGGATATCCAATTTGAACAAGCGCGGACGCTCATTCTTGACGTTCTCGATAACCCAGAGAACCATCAAAAACATGTGCACAGGTACATCTCAGTACGCTATGCATCGAATTCGGCTCTGAGATACAGCACTACAGATTTTCCACCTCCATCATCTTGCGCATAACGTATGGCAACTCGGAGTTCACGTCGGTAGACGATCCCGAACTCATGGATGTGCAACAAGTCATCCAACACTTTATCGAGGGGATGCGTCCTGATGCTTACCTCGTCGATCGCTTCCCTTGGTTACAATACGTTCCTGGATACGGAATGCGCCTCAAGAGGTATTACGAATTTGATCTTAGGTTTTACAGAGGTCAGTTGGACCGGGTCAAGTCTGCAATGGTGAATCATATACATTGATACAAACTATAACGTTTGACGACGAAATTGATAGAAAATTGTAGGAAACAGGCGACGCTGCTCCGTCGTTCTGCAAAACCCTGCTTGAAAATACCCACGATCACCAATTATCCTTCGACGAGATGTGCTTCCTTGCTGGTACTCTTTTCGGCGTCGGATCTGGTACGGTATGTGATCTCCTTAACATTCTATGAATGGACTAAGTGGATACTTTAGAGTGCAGGTGCTATCATCACGATGATCATGTCCGCGGCATGCTTTCCGGATACTCAATCACTGGTCCAGGAGGAATTGGACACGGTCGTCGGAATGGACAGATGTAAGTTCTGCCATCTTGTATCAACACATATATTTTATCTCCCTTATCTCAGTGCCAAGCTGGAGTGACTGGGATGATCTTCCCCAACTGCACGCTTTCATATCGGAAGCACTACGCTGGAGACCTGTCACCCCACTGGGTGAGAAATCTTAAAACCTCCGACGTGGATTCACGCATGACCTTTTCATAGGTTTTCCACACCGTTCTACCAGGGATATTTTCTGGGTATGGCGTCCTCTTTTGCACCATGTATCTTTAATCAGTCTCGCATTGATCACAGAGAGGATACTATATCCCGGCTGGCGCGACAGTAACTGGAAACCTATGGTATGCCTTCCTCCCATTTTTCGTTCACGTTTGACAGAAGCCTTGGTAAACGAATCAGGTCCATCAGTCGAGACCCCATCGTATTTCCTGACCCCGAAAAGTTTGACCCTCAACGCTGGCTCGACCACAACGGTGAACTACGCAATGACGTCGAATGTTATCCATTTGGATTTGGTCGAAGGCATGTCTATCTCTCGATTCCAGGTCCCTTCGAATTCGACTGAAGCATCTGCGTCATTGTCACACAACACTGTTCATAAAGAGTATGTCCTGGGATGCACCTCGCGAACCGTTCGATGTTCGTTGCCCTCGCACACCTTTTCTGGTCATTCCGGATCTGCGAGCACCCAGGGACGCCTATCGACACTACCCCGGATATGGACAGCTCTGTGGCGCATCTGCCACCGTTTGAGGTCGATTTCATGCTTCGCGTCGATCTCGCACGGTTGAGGGAGGTGATGGTGATGTGAATCGTTCAACTGTGTATATTGTAAACTTTATCTGTTTTCACTTTTTGGTTTCGGATGTTTGAGTATGTAAGTATGTAAATGTAATTTGTTCGTGAACTGGGCTTGAACTGGGCGGTCTCTAGTCTGCTTTCACTTTTGAAGGTGCTCGACGATTCGGCGCTTTCCGAATCTCAATTGTTGCCATGCCGGTCATCTATATATGTAGATAAGGTCCTCCGGGCAGCCCTGGGCCCCACTTGAGGACCTGCACAGGTACGCAACTCAATATCACAAAAAGACGGATTTACGAAGAACATAAAGTGCTATAAGCAAGTAATAACTAAAACGACAAATTCAAAGCATCGTAAACAGGCCAAATTACTTAGTTAAGAGTAGTTGTCAGATTGCAGGAGAAGACACTGAGTGTTGCAACGAATGGTGAGTGTGTTAAGGAATGCCAAACATTTAGGACAGTCGCGAGCGATAAAATCTTGATTAGAGACATAGAGTCAACGATGACAAGAGCAGGTAAAGTAACATACCAATGAGATCATCGACTGGAATCAAAGAACCCATCAGGGCAATCAATGATGAAGGGAATGGGTTTTTTTTTTCGAAAACGACGCCAAATGGATTGTTGTTGGTGAACAACGTACAACACGTTGATGATTTCGCTGACGAACCAGTTCCTGTGCATTGAATCAAGTATGGAGTGGTCATCTGGGTTGTACCAATCATCCACCACGAATCAGCGAGCAATGAAAGACTTGGGAAAACAACAGTAGTTGCCAAGAAAGCAAGGCTAGAGCTATGCTGGAGCTTCTCGACACGCGCGCAACTTGGATTGGGTTGAATGATGTTACACTCCTCGCTTGTATGAACCTCACTAGGTTCTACATCGACGAACCCATACTATTTGGGCCATCTGTGGAGCCGCGAGCGGGAGAGGAGTTAGGTGACGGCGACACGACAGGCCGGACTCATGAAGGTAAGTTATTTGGTCCGAGATAAGACGAAGACACGGCCTGCGTGCCAGTCTTTGAGGTTATCGATTGCGTCGTCGATGTCGCCAGAGCTGGAGCAAGAACAACAAGCGTGAATGCGTGAGCGAACGTTACTGAGTTGGCGTCGCCGACGAAGAAGCCTGTGCGCTGGTCCGAGTCTTCGAGGTTGTCGATGGGTGGGACTGGGATTTTGCCGGCGGTCAAGACTCACGACGCGGAGCAATATGAGGTGGAAGCAGCGGTAGGACCTTTGTGCAACCTCGTATCTCCGATTGCAAGTGTTGTAAGTGCAGTTTTGCTTTCTGACTTTTCGTCCTCGCTTTTGAATATCCTCACGAAACGTTACGCCCTCCACAACCAAAAGCGCGGACGGAACCTCTGTGGTCACCTAGTGTTCCCAGGACGTAAGCCTTACTAAGAATGGCGCCAAATGATGTCGTCATTCTTTATAAGGCTTGTTTAGCTGTTTTTCCCGCCACCAGCAATAAATATGGCCCCAAATATGCC
>JBBPPG010000097.1:0-51544 GCA_038091855.1 Leccinellum luteum | reverse complement strand
TGCCAGATATCTCGTGCTACCAATTCTCTGACCAACACCATCGCGAACACGACCGAACCCATTCGCAATACAGCTGCATACAAGACTCTAGCAGAGACCCTGGTCGACGCACTTGACGACTCTGGTTCTGCTAAGCATGCTGGATTCGAGGAAAAAGAAGCTCGCAGACTGCGGCGACAAAGGCGTCTCGAGAAAGCTGGTCTTTCCGCGCGGCGCGCCGTCTCGGAGGACCCTGAGTAAGTCAAATTTTGTACTTGCACGCAAACACCGGCTCTGAACGTTCTTTTGTAGAGCTGGACAAGCACTCGTTTATGTCAAACCCACGGCGAGACAAGAAGCATGGGAAAGCTTCAAGACGACCAATCCTGTCATGCAGCGAATCTTTGCTCTGCATTCTGCTTATCAAGAGTCGGAGTCTCCCCTTGTCACTCCAATACGTGCTGTGACGTCGACGGTCGGCTCATGGTTCGAAGAGAACGAGGTTGCGCAGGTGACACGTATGATGAGAGCTTTCGACCCAACCTTTTCACGCGAAGCGTTCGAGAGAGAACTGAGGGAGTACATCGTACCGGAAGTCGTGGATGCATACTTGTCTGCTGATCGGGAATCATTAGGGAGATGGTGTTCTGAAGCCGTAAGTGAACCAGGTTACTTGCAACGGTCGGGCTGCTAAACCATCAATATCGCGAGTAGACCTACAATGTACTATGGGCAACAATGGAGCAATACCTCCGTCAGGGACTGATCAGTGATAGTAAAGTTCTCGATATCCGACAAGTTGATGTTAGTCACCACCGATCTATCTCTCTGATCATTACTGATCTCGGGCCTTAGGTATCGGACGGGAAAGTCCTTGAGAATTCTATCCCAGTGTTTGTCGTTACCTTCGCCACGCAGGAAATGCTTCTGTTCCGAAACGCAGTTTCACGAGAGATTGTAGTCGGCGCCGAGAACCGTGTGGAACAGTGCACCTATGCAGCTGTGATCACGCGCGTAGCGGAAGAGATGTCGGATGAGATTACCGGGGGGTGGAAAGTTGTTGAGGTAATGCCCTTAATACGCTGAGGATGTCACTACCGGCTCACTTTTGGAACATTACAGATGGCCCGCAGATCTGCAAAAGCCTACCTATAGCATCACATACAGCACATATTCTTATATCTCATTGATGCACTCACCACTCATCACGACAGACATATCTTATGATTATAGATAACATCCATACCTATTGGTCGAGGTCCCAGCTAGCATGATTATCCACTCGACAACACAGATCTGGAATGACAACAGGATCTGAGTTACATACATTCATATTTGACCGCCACTTATTGAGTCCTCCCCTTATATCTCACAGTTCCTGGACAAGCTGCCTACTACAGGAGAACATAGGTGTGTTTGTATGGATCATAAGTATTGTTCGACGTGCGAAAGAATACAGACGCGGGGACGAATTACAGACAGACTAGCTTGATTGCCCGAAAAAAGGAAATCACCCTCCAGCCCATGATCATCCACTACAATCTTAGATGGATAAATATGTAATTCAGTACGTTACAGTATACGGCTGGTAGATGGCCACGAAGTCGCGATTCCCGGTATAGCGAAGATCTGACTGTAGAGCATTGATTGACGCATTAGACTACTTACACAATAATTTCTAAGTTTCAAGTCCTTCAAGTCCAAAGATCTGATGAGTCTCGTATCCGAGTCCATAAACCTTGTATGCCGTTTCATGCAAATGGAAACTATCAATCTCCCAGGAGACGGACTCATTCTTGCAATTGATTATGTATGATACATGCAGAAATGGACAGGACTATGCAGAATACTCCAATTTGGCTGAAGGAAATGTAAATTTTCAGTGCTCCGAAAAGAACAGCGGGCGAAGTGACATACTCTCGTGTTTCTTGGCGTCGCTGACCTTCCGTGCAGCTTTAGTAAGATCCTCTTGGACGACATACTCACTAAAGGAGTCCTCGTCAGCCGGTGGGGCATTTGAGGTGAGAAAACACACCGGTCATCGCGAATAGCGAACATTCCCGCTTCCGTAACGACATTCCGCAAATCAGCTCCGTTAAAGCCATCTGTGAGCTGTAAAACCAATACTTGAGTAACCTAGGATCTGTACACGTGCGACAGAAGCACACACCTTCACTATGGCCTCATAGTCCATTTCCCCACTCTTGTTCACTGGCTTGGCATGAATTTTTAGGATATCAGCCCGCGCCTGTTCGTTAGGAAGTGGAATTTCGATCTTTCGGTCCAAACGGCCAGGTCGTAAGAGAGCAGGATCCAGGGTGTCCGGCCGATTCGTCGCCATAATGAGCTTAGTCCGTCCCAGCGAATCGAATCCATCCATTTGATTGAGCAGCTTGATAATATCAATTAGCATCTTACCATGGCACCTGCCAGTGTGCATGACATGAATGTTCACTTACCTCCATCAGAGTTCTCTGTATTTCTCTGTCTGCGCTCGTCCCTTCTGAAAACCTTCTGCCCCCAATAGCATCTATCTCGTCCATAAAAATAACACAAGGCTCGTGATCCCTAGCATAGCCGAACATCTCGCGAACAACTCGAGCCGATTCACCGATGTACTTGTCAACAATGGCAGACGAAACAACTTTGAGGAAATTAGTTTGAAGGGTAGCGGCTACCGCTCGGGCCAAAAGTGTCTTTCCTGTCCCAGGAGGGCCATAGAGAAGAACTCCCTTGGGAGGTTTGATACCCACGCGGAGGAAGAGCTCAGGATTGAGGAGGGGGAGTTCAATTATCTGACATGTACATCTATTAAGAGTATATGAAGACGAATGAACAGTAGGGACACACCTCGCGCAACTCGCGGACCTGTTCAGTAAGACCACCGATACCCGCAAACGACGCCCCTCCTGGGTCTTCCAGACTCATCTTATAAACCAGAGGATCGACTTCTCGTGGAAGAATTCGCATGATGGTGAGGGTCGTCATGTCCAGAGATACACGCGTTCCCGACTTGAGCTTTGCTGCTGACAACGCGGGGCGGTATGAAACAACGTAACGAGGTCCAGAAGACGCCTTGACGATGACTAAAGCAAAGATGGATACTGGTGAGACGGAGGTACGACAATTCGGGTGGTCTTACATCTCTCGTCATCCAGCTGCTTCATGACTTCACCGATGATTTGACCGACCGACTGGACGGCTTTGATGTCATTCTCAGTTTGTGCAAAATCCTTCTCTAGTCCCTTCAACGAAAATCGTACTACGTTAAGAGGTATGTCAGTCCAAGGGAGACCGTGGCACAAGTAACACTGGCTGACGATTCTTCAGGCTTTGGCTGATATTGTCGTGTGTCCGCATTTTCTGGGGAAACTTCAAACATGTTCATAACGAGCCATACGATAATGCATACCTCACGATAGCTGTTGAGGGCATCTTTTCTTCGTTGATCAATCGCACCAGACGATGTCGAAGCCTGTCCGTCCATGGTAGTGACACGAGGGAATATTATGAGACGCGTAAGGGGGACGCGTCATGGCACCAAACAAGCTTTAGTAAGATTCATATCATATAAGCTATTTCTAGAAGATTAAGCATCGGCCTGGTGGTCTAGTAGTATGATTCCTTGTTAGGGTTACCTGAATCGAGGAGGTCCCGGGTTCAATTCCCGGCCAGGCCCAATCTTTTTTTTTGCTATCCGTCGCCCAATACAGGGAATTTACATGAATTGAAACGCGAGCCCAATTAGCGATACGATACAAATATGTATATGATCATCCAAAGGGCTAACCAAGGAACCGACCAGAGGTCGTCCATATCTCACACAAACCGGTATTAATGAAGTAAAACCACGAGACAAAATTTAGGCCCATCAGAAATGGAAAAATCCCTTCTTCTTCTTCTTCTTTTCATTATCCACCACTCCCGTATTATTGACCGAAATCGCGCTGTCAGCAAATGACGAGCTCGGGCTGGGCTTGGAGAGCTTTCCGCTGCGAGCAGATGAACCAGGATCCTTGGGCACGACGAGTGTCGGGCGCTGCGGTGGAGTCGGGTCATTTGTAAAGTATTTCTGGTCATAGTATTCCTGGTAGGATGGGTGGGCGCCGACCGTGGACACTCCGTTGGGTACCGCGCGCGATCCAACACCACCGAGTTCCAAAACCTTGAGATCATCAATAAATTGCCGTGGGGTGGTCGTGTGCGTCGATCCTAGTCATTACTCAGAACCAGAGGAAAACGCCAAGCACGCGTTGCACCCACCAATATAAATATCTTTGTTGAGTGGTCCGGCCAGCGCATAGCATTCCCGGATCTCAGAGTATGTCATCCCACCGGCCATGAATACGATAACTCGCGGACGATTATCGACTGGCGCATTTGTCCGCGCTGCTTTGTGCCAACTTGGCTTTGCGCTGCGAAGAGACGAAGTGTGCGTTGGCGTCGCCGGGCTCTTCAAGCTCGCTGTAGCACTTGGGGCAGACGGCGCGTCCTTAACGAAGGGGAAAATGGAAGTGTCGAGCTTGTTGTTCACATGATCCTAACGTAACATTGGTGAATAGCTTCAGAGAAGCAAGAGAAGATTGATATGTACTTCGATCACCGTGCGGACGAGTGGTTTATACCGGGACAAATCATACTCTTCTTCTTGAGATGCCTTCTGTTTGAGCTTCTTCTTCGTGTCCTTGTCTGCGGGGCCCTGTGATTCGGTACTCCATTAATAAGAACCGGTGACACACAGCGCGTACGCCAATGCAACCCACTCTAGTTATCCGGATGCCGAGATGCGACAAGGAATTGATAGCATCTTGGTCCACCATACCTAGCCGAGCATGTTGATATAAACGTCGACGATCTTCGTCAGGGACGCCATCACGATGCATGATGTAGAGAGCAACCATGCGGACTTTGTTAGGATTTCTAATGTGAAAAAGTCAATATAAAAACCCCTCAGATCAAGGTGGAGGAGTCCTACATGATATCCCGACTATCCAGGAGTGGCACCATTTCCTCAACCAATGTTTTTGGAGTTTTGCCCTCCACAGTCATCCCAGTCGCCGAGCACTGACAATGAATCACTGAGACCAAGTAAGAGGAAGAAGAAAGAAAAAAATAGTACCTGTTCGACATTGGCAACCTGTGACAGCTTATCCTTCTCAAAGATACCCATGCATTCTTGGGCCATATTAAGATGCAATGAAAACTATTATCATAACATCATCAATTTGGGCGACATTTCAATGGTACGAACACAAACCTTCTCCCGTTGTTCTTGGTATTGAGGTAGGCTGGCTAGCATGTCTTTCATGTCATTCAGACTGGCGGCTCCCTCTCTGCAACAGCGTCTCGATCAGCAAACGCGTGCATCCCGGGATGGACTTACCCTTTGAATCCGGCGTTCTCTTCCATGAATTTATTAAAGTCTGCCATAAGCTTATCGATAGCTTCTCGCATGTGCATGTGTCTCACAGTCGTCCATACTGTGTCTGTCTCTGAAAGCGTAGCTGTTTTGTCTTCGTACGCGCCCAGAGAAGACTGGAATTTATAACTAGAAATGCGGGATATGTCAGCAACTCACGACCTACTGATAAGAACTAAGAACGCACGTGTATTTCGTTCCGTCCATTATTGGCAACAGGTCGTTACACATGGCCTGATACGTGAACTCGTGGATCAACGGCGCAACGACATCCATGGAACGATCGGTGATGATCAGGGTACCCCTTGGTCGAGGCGGGTCAGAAGGTTTCTGATTCACACGCGGATGAGACACTGCGAGTTCAAAGGAATGCCAAGATAAATACTCACAGGGAAATCGGGATTGGTACGTTTGTGTTCGTCCAGATTTCGCTGTACCATGAACGCCAAGAGTTTGGTTACGAAATCTGTGTCTGCAGCCTCATACGCACGCGCAGCGTCACCCCGGGCAAGGTTCGTTCGCCAGCGATTACTCCCTTCGGGAGGAGGGGGTGCGCGAGTCTGCGTGTGCGGCCGGAGTGGGCCCAAAGGCAAATGATGGGAGGGCAAATAATATCGGATGTACGGAAATTCATTAAGTGTGATGCACAAGTTCGCTATCTATAAGCGCTCCTTGTGAGATCAATCAATGTAATTGGGGGGTTTCGCTGCGCACCGTCTTGCTCACGAACAAGAGTTCTTCTTCCAAACGTGATCGTGTCGTTTTGAACGCAGCCTCGTTTCTCGGGGGACTGTATATATTGAAGAAAAGGCCAGGGGCGTTGAGAGAGAAAGCTTGTGCTTCCACCGCTGCAATCGAACAGAGGAATGAATTTCGGGAGGGCTGGGATCGAGGTTCTGCTCACCCCAAAAGTTCAAAAAGAGTTCCTGGAGACAGCGAAGGAAGATTTCCACGGGAGATGAAGTCAAACGTTGAAACAAAGGTTCAGCTAGACCTAAGGGGGGTCCCATGATCTACGCAGCGCTCCATACACCACACGGACGCACCCTCGATAAAGAACAAGTGGGCCGCGAGGTATTGCTGTTGGTCTCCGGAGAAGTCCTTAATAATCCTGTCGACGTTCTGTGTCGTAGGCATGAGGATATACACGGCCTCGAACTGCTGGGGCTCTCTGTGACTGGAGATCGATTCAATGACTGCATGCAGTACATCAGAATATGCCGCAAATCCCTCGAGATCAGGAAGCTGCGTACGTGTGACATTCTCCTCCAGGATATCGAACTGTTTGAGCACGGAACCCAGCAATTTTTGCGAGTATTCGTCTACGACAAGGATCTTCCATCGACCTTGCGGATTCACGGATCTAATCGCTTGAAGAAATTCTAGATAGATACCATGGAGTGAGTAGATGGAAGAAGAAAAGGTTACCGAACGTACTTGCGCGGACAGTTGCAACGAGCGAGGACATGTCAACCAAGACGGAGTGCAATGGATTTGCCGGGGTCGCCTCGCGGTCGAGTCCGAGCCAGGTCTTCTGAGGGTAACCAAATCTGGCCACTCTCACTCGAAAGATCAATTACTGCTTCCGAGTCGAAACCAGTTCAGTTCATTGACAATTGTCTGTCTAGCTATCGATTCCGATCAAAAAGAAAAAAGAAAGAAATCCCCGTTCCGTGAGTGAGCCAACTTGACTGAATACAGACTGAAATTAGAGCAATAAGAGGGTCCTTTCGAATCGTGAAATCTGTCTGAAACAGAGGTTATCTACACTCCATCAAGGAATTAATCGGCTGGGTTAAATGCTAAAAGGATAACTAAAAGTAATGCGAGTCCCGTCACAACGACACAGCGAATGTCAACAACGATGCAATAGCAACCGACAGAGAAATAGCCGCGTTAAACATAGTATTGCCGGTTATTGAGCTTGCGTTTGAAGAACTGCCTGATTTACTACCGCTAGAGGAGGAACCAGCAACGGTGGTATTCGCGTATGGGAACGTCTTATTTTGGTTGCTCTCACGGTACAGGTTCCTGGCAGGAATCCCCATGCAGTGGCCAACGGAATCAAACTGTAACAGTTTATCTAAGTACGCAAGCATTGAGAGGACGAACAATAAAGCTTACAGTCAATGGTGGATTGAAGGCCTCAGCGGCGGGAAGGGTATAACCGATGGCAAGGTCAACAGTTTGCGGATATAAGTCATGCTCCAGGACGATGAAACCAGTGTTCAGTGTGGTCGCATTGTTGAGGATCGACTGGAAGGTGGCGAATGATTGTGGACCAGTGACGTCACCACCAGGAACCTTCCAATCTGTTTGGGCAATGAGCAAGAGTCAGCGTAGACAATTCAATTCAATTCACCGTTGGTATCAAATGTAGCGCCGGAAGGGGTGCGGGTCCAAATAACCGGGACCATCCCCATGGCCAAGGTAATAGCGCGAACACGATCATCAATATCACCGTAAGGGGGGCGCATCAAAGTGGGAGTAACACCAAGGACCTGCTTGATGGCTTCGCGAGTGTACCCTAATTCAGCGACGACTTGCTCAGTGGTAAGCATGGTGAGGGGCTGGATTCAGATTAGCAGCGCAGAGAAAGTTTGATAAGGAGAGCATGCTAACTCTGTGGGACCATGTATGAACAGCAATCTCGTGACCGGCCATATACTCTTCAACGAGTACCGGTGCACGCTCGACAACGCGAGACCCTATGACAAAGAATGTAGAAGTGAGGTTCTTTGTGGCGAGGTACTGGAGTAATTCCCTAGAATACGGTTAAAGCAGACGATATTTTTTCCCGAGAGTTTACTCACTGGGCTGAATGATGAAAAAAGAGTAGAGAGAGAGGTTGGATGAGCATGCCGTTGAGTTGGACGGGCAGGCGCAGGAGCACTCACTGTACTTAGCAGGGCCGTCGTCAAAGCTAACACCCCAAGTCATCTTGTCCGGGCACGCTGTGATATCGGTATCGCGAGTATATCCACCACATGTCCACCAGCCACGGGCGGCAGCAGCAGCTGCTGCTGCAGGATCACCAACGCACGTTCCGTCGTGGGTAGGAGGAATATCCGGAATGTCGAACCCATTCAGTTCCTGCATCCATTGGGAAACCACAGGAGCAGCTAAAAAAAAAAAAAAGAGGTGATGAATGGCCATCTCCGTGGGTAAATGCGGGATAGGAACATACTGGTGGGAGCGATTTGGTCCTGGGGAGGCCAATTGCTGGCAATGAAAACGACTGCCAAGAATAAGACGGGGAGATAGCCGGGGAGAGAAAAACTCACAGGGAGTAGGCAGCGTCGGGACACCGGGTATCGGAGGAGTAGCCCCAGGAGGATACGTGGCGCTGACGGGGAGGGTGGAGGGAGTGGGCATGCCAGACGTAATCGAGCTCAACGGAGGGATAGTCGTTCCAACTGGCGTAGTGGGAACGGGAGACGAGGAGTTGGTGGATATGGAAGACGAAGTGCCGGATGATGATGAAGATGACGAGGAGGAGGAGGAGGAAGAGGTGAGCGTAGAGGAAGGAGACGAAGACGACGTATCCCTCTTTGCGAGACGAGCATGGCGGTGGTCGTGCGCGTTGACGGCGGCGAGGAGAGATAAAAGAGCGACGAGGGCGTTGAGGTGCATGGCCAAGAAAACGAACGAAGGGGGAGGAGTAGCACGGGAAAAAGAGAAAGAAGAAGGTGCCAAGCGGAACTCAGCTGTAATAAGAAAAGAAATAAGAATAGAATTGATCTTGTTTGCCATGGAAATTGGGATGATACTCACCTTCTATTTTTGGTAAGTCATCATTCGCTGACTTGCGGTCCGCCTTGCCGGTCAATGTATCTGACAGCGAGCCCCCACATGGCACAGGGTCGCGTGCGTACTAGCACACTCTCCTCACCAGAACGACTGACTTGAACCCGCTGCTCGTCTGTCTCTGTAATTTGAACTTTTCACACTTGACGACGGCAGAGCTAACGGCCTAACTCCCCCAAGTGTGCCAGTTGATTGTGTCACGTCAACTTGCCGACGGTGTCTCAGTTTCACATACTACTAATACCTAATTACATTATGTGACAGCCTCCTCACACCAGCGGAGACTCATCTACATTCAGAATCAGAGCCGTGTAGAACCTGATCATCTCCACGAAGCTTGACGCCGATATCGCTATAAAGGTTTCCACTCCATAAGTAACCGTCCCCGAAACATTGAATCAGTACCCCCCTCACCTTCATTCACAGTGTGCACTCCTGGAAGTAGCGTTCCGCCAGCCGCCCCCTCCGTGTGTCCATATCGGAAAATGTGGGGTGTCAAATTCCAGTAGAACCTCGTGTCTGCATCTCGTCCGTCAATCTGAACGGCTCTTTTACTTGACTGGCTACGCACCAGTATTGCCAGACATCATACCAGGGCTTACGATGATGTTGTCGTCTCCAGAAATAGCTCGGTGAGCATTGTAGGCCGCTTTAATACTTCCCGATAATAGTCGGTAGGGCACCGCGTCCTCCTCCGTTGCCGTGATCGGTGCAGGTTCAAGCCCACTTTCGAATGCTATCGAAAGCGTCAATGTACCACTAAATGTTGCGTTCATCTCCTCGTCCATTTTCACGTCGAACGCGGTGTACGATAAATTATGCTCTTGTGCAAGTGGCCCGAGCAACCTGGTATCGTGTCCCAGCGTAGTGGCAACCGAACTAATCATCAAAGATGAATGCATGCCCACGACTGATTGGTCATTTCCTCACCTTTCTACTGAAATTCGATGGTTGACGATCGCATAGGCACGCTCCGGAAGTGCGTTGACTTTCACTCCACCGTGCACAAGATCAATCGCTTGCGTCGTGCCCACGAGGTTCTTGGTTGCGGCATTTCTGAACAGTTCTTTCTCCGCTGACAGTAGAGCTTTGTCAGAGTGCTCTGCGGCAACAATATTTCGCCTGAGTGAATCTGGTAGGTCCGGCGCGTGTCCCGCCAGACACTGGAAATTTTTGTACATCGGAGAGCCTCGCGCCTGGTAAATGTTTGTCGATAAAACAGACAGTATAACATGCATGAAGGACTGACCAGATGATCACCGAATGGATTCTTTTCAATGGCGACAAGGAACTCTGCCAGTATACCGATACTCTGCATCCAGGGGTCAGTATAGTAGATGATCGAACACTTGGGGCTAACCGTGTGAGGGGGCGGCAAGCTAGAGTGTCCGCCGGCCGTTGCGACTTCGATCTGCACATCAACCGAACCTTTCTCTGCGATGCCTGGGGTAGCAATGACTTGTCCGTACTGATCTCCGTATCCGGCTGCAATCATGTTTCAGCAATCAACATCTTCAACGAAATAGTACTTCTTACCCCCCTCGTCAACCAACATAGCGTATCCATTTTCGCCAAACATCTCCAGCAACTCTGGTGCCAGGGTTTGTGCACCCTACGGGAGGTCAACATTAAGCTAAACCTGATTTGTTTCGCCTTACATAGTTTCCACCGGACTCTTCGTCGAAACCCGAGGCAAGCACTACCGTTCGGGTTGGTTCATAGCCGTTTTTTAACAAAGTTTCCATCGCCGACCTGTTTTTACTTGATAACGCTGAGCGGAACAACCACGAGGTAAGCTTACAGTATGCCAATCAATCCACTCTTGTCGTCTGCAGCGCCTCGGCCCCAGATCATTTTACCTGTGAATGACAGCCATGACCGATCCGATGCAGAGAATTGGGTCATAACGAACCATCAAAGTGGCCAGAGAAAGGAGGATAAGTCCAATCGTCATACGTGGTGGGCTCGACGGGCACGACATCTGGAGAGACACAATTGAGTTAAAACCGAGAGTGATGGAGTTGATACTCGTCCAGACCTTGGTGGGCAGCCAGGAGCAGCGGTTTCAAAGTTGCATCTGAACCTTTCCATACAAAGATCAATCCATATGTGTTGACTTTGGTCAATTCGAGGGTCGAGTGACTATCAAAAAGTCAAATTTGCAATCGCGACGTCCCTATGAGATTACGACATACACTAGAGGGAACGACTTTGCGAGATAGTCGTGGAACGCAGCGAATTTCTCCCAGCGCGGGTCTACCCCAACGGGGTCCATTTGATCGTAGGACTCAGTGCTGTCGAGTCATCCGTGCGTGAGCTGTGTGAATCGCTACACACTACCACCACCAGACTCACGGGACTTGGATCGCTCCAGAAAGCCATTCGACTGCTCGTGATTGGAACGCTTCCGACCCATACATGTCGGTCAATGAGCCCCATAGAGCGCTGTGCTTCACTGGGGTGTACTCGGGGGCTTGAGGACATAAATCGACACTGGGATGGGGAGGGGCGCCCTGGATGCAGTGCCAGAGGTATCCGTGAGTGTTAGTGCTTCTCACAAAGTACGTGACCGTCAAGGCCGCTAAGGCGAAGAGGGTCGTCTTTGCAGCTCTCGAGGAGATGCTGCGCGGGGTCGGTCTCGGTTTGAGTCCGGGGAGTTCTTCCGCAGCTTTGCCCACTGGCAGCGATGCGGACATATCTGTCTTAGTCTGTATCGAACGATGGGAGGCAAAGCGATATCGTTTAGTAGCCGCTGGAGAGTCTACGTTAAGTTAAACCCAGCAGTGGGAACGAGAGGCTGTAATTAGACTCATTCCGATAAGAAAGTACGTACACCTAGAACGGGTCTGAGAATGAGAAAGATAACAGTTATTTTTGGGCTGTGGTCGGACTTGCCAGTGTCACTCTGTTCCTTTCAATTTCCACGTTGCATTTACAACTCTGCTGATTGTATCGCTAGCCGGCCGCCATCATATCCTACCAAATCGTGGTGGGTACACATGAGATTCCAGCGATAAGCGGTTGGCTTGGTCACCAAGGGTTAATACCTAATTTCCAGGTTTACTGTATTCAAAACGATGTTGCCACTCTCAACGTATCCATCGATTGATGGAAACAAACTCCTGGTTTCGCCAACGCAAGAGTCATCAAACGACGGCTGTGTGGCAAACGAAGCCCGAGCCCGTCTTGACGACGAGATCGCCGTGTTGACCTTCAAGTTGTGCACCCTCCGCAGTCGGAGGAACTCCCTGTCACCCATTTCCCGCCTTCCAACAGAGATCCTCGCGTCCATATTTATCTACTACTGCGTTCACACTTATCAACAGCCCCAACGTCCAGTATCTTACGTTCCTACCTGGGTTGCAGTCTCTTATGTTTGTCGCCACTGGCGAGACGTCGCATTGAATACTCCCGTTCTCTGGTCATTCCTGTTCGTATCCTCCCAAGAATGGACAGACGAGTTGCTCGTCAGATCAAAGACAGCACCGTTGAAAGTCTGCGTAGATGCCGAATACCCTGGGCAAACCAATGAATTGTATCTTTTGAAGAAAGTGGCACCTCTAACAGACCGTATCCAAGATCTCACTCTATGGCTCACGCGCCGTGAAGCGCAGCGTGTTCTGTCACTGTTTTCTTCCCCTGCTCCACTCCTGCAGTGTTTGCGGATCTCGGTTGAAAAGACCAATCATGTCGGGGATTCCGCCCTGAAGTTGACTGATGCCCTCTTTGGCGGACATACCCAATCCCTCCGCAACATAGAGCTCACAAACTATATATTCCCACTGAAATCCCTGCCGATCGGTGGTCTAACGTCTCTCAGGCTGCGCGATCTGGGCACATCCTTTCAACCGACGCTCGCAGAGCTTGGGGTTATACTCCGTGGCATGCCTGGCCTCGAACACCTACATCTCGAAAACGCTCTCCCTGGTGCCCGTATCAAGAATGGCCAGCCATTAAGCAGCCCAGGGGAGCTTTCCTTCCCTCGGCTCTCCCGTTTTTCACTCGTGGCACCGTTTTCTACGGTCGTCCTACTTTTGTCTCTTTTTCACCTTCCGATCGAGACCCAAGTCAGGTTGAGATGTTGTTACGAACCAGACACTGAGAATCACACACCAATCTATGGCCTCCTTGCGAAGCGGTTCGCCATCTCTGAGGACGACGAATTGTCTCCTGCCCCCATCATTCGTACTTGCTTCGTCGAAGCTGCGTCGGCGATGGTAGGCTTTATTTTCAGCTCGGCAGAACGTGACTCTGGCCGACGTGCATTCTCGGTGTCCACGACGGAGTATGATCTGGGTGTACTACATGAAGATTGGGATTGCAATATTCCACTCAAGGCCGATATCGTCCTGCAGACATCATTGCCGAGGGATCGCGAGGAGTTCATAAAAAACGTTTGCCGCAGGATGCCTCTGACCAACCTCGGAAGCGCCCATTTCAGCTTCGACGTTGAGACCATCCTTTCGTCCAATTTTTGGTGGGAGACTTTTGGGTACCTTGAGGGGTTGCGGTGCATCAGGCTTTCTGAGGTCAACTTGGGGGGATTCGTGCGAGTGATCGAATCTCCGTACTCGAAGGACAACAAGCGGATATTTGCGCCTGATTTGGAGGAGTTGGAGCTCCTCAACGCGAGTTTTCCCAAGGGCCGTCGGGCCGAGAGTGTACGTACTTGGGGTGTAGTGATGGCGCATCTCTACGACGCTTTGGCCAATCGACAGGCGGCAGGTCGCGGTTTCAAACGACTCATCTTTGCGGATCGTATGTACGTTGGTGACCACGCAGGGGGCTTGAAGGAGGTCATAACTACGAATTCTGACATTCCGAGTCAGAAAGACGAGGGCGGGGGTTGCAGACAAAAAAGGATCTCGATCTCTTCCAGTGTTTGAATGACGAACTTTTATATGATACGCGCGGTGTATGGTTGACGAACGGCGATGGGACACATGTTATATACGGGTGATGACCTGCAGTGATTCTTCTCAAGGTAGAGTAACTCGATAGCGAGGAATGCGATTAACCAAGTGAGTATTATACATCAGTCTTCTGGCGTGCCAACTCCTCTATCGAGGGCCGTTTGGGAGCGACTATTCCGCTACGACCTGAACTGGCATACAAGACCTCTGTCTCGCCGAGGATACCGGGTGTGTAGTCGGCCGGAGGACCAGACTTGTAGATGTTGCCCTGAGGGTCGAAGGTGGAGGAAGGGAGTTTGAGAAGGTCGGAGGGGGTCCTCGTGAGATAGAGTCTATGCAAAGCATCCTCTGCGGCCTATGCGGTGTCTCGATGATCAGTGTCGAGTGGAGTAAAAGCTGGTCGCGTACCCTGTACTCTGCCATTTTGAGTGAGCTACCAAAGCCCTCGCCGAGCTTGTCTGCGCCAGAGTATACGCCCACGACGAATATGGGTGAATTCGAAAACCGGCCAGTTTCTTTCAAGAGTCTTGAAAAAATGAGGACGTGGAAGCGTAGCAACAAAGGGAGGGCGTCACCTGGACTTTGGTCGTTCTCTGCCAAACTTGGCGACTGTCTCCATAAGAGCGCGTTTTGGATCGCGGAATTTCAACATGGACCGGAGGTCGACTTGACGAGCGAGGAAGAGGGTGTGTACGAATTCGCGAGCGGTGGAGAGGGACCTTTCTTGATACACTAACGCGGTCAGGGCGCGTGGTATCGACGCGAGGGCGTCGGAATGGAGGAGGGGAGGAGAGGTGGGCGTGGATGGCTGGGAGAAAAAGTGAGCGAGATGGAGTTGGAGGAAATGAAGGGCGAACCTGTCTGTGCCAGCGCAAAAGAGGGGTTGCGCCCATCTCTTGTGCGAGGCTGGCGCAGGTGAGTGGGCCGACGTGAGCGCTGACTGCGGCCTTGAGAACGCGGGTCGGGAGGTGAGGGTATGAGGCATGGAGGTATTCTGATGCAAAGAGACCCATGAGCGAGTTTCCGAGTGCCGCGAGTGCAGCGTTTGTGGGTGGAAGAGGGCTAGAGGGGTAGTATTTTGCATGGAGTGCAAGAAATGACTTGTGAGTGCAAGCACGTCTGATGGTGTCAGGTGAATCGAGAATTGAGCCCAAACCAACTCGATGAGAGAAAGCTGAGAGAGCTGAAGGTGGAGGTGGTTGTAACGCAATCAAAGCGGTGGGCAGCAGTCGACGACTCATAGTAAAAACCACACCTCTCTCGGCAACACCCGAACGAGGTCATCCTCACCACTCACCAAATGTTACTACCCTTGTCGTTCACTAATTCGTTCTGGACTCAGGACTTTCGTACTGGACTCGACGTCCTCTTTGCAAAGCTCGAACAGGTGCGCCGAAATTACACTGAAACTTGTGCACGCATCTCATCCCCAACCAGGGGGTCGCAGAGAACGACGAGATTGTGGCGTTCATACGGGTGTGTATCCACCCTGTCTTGCGTGTCCTCATCCTCACCCCACTAGGCACGCGCAAACGCAGAAAATCAGCTCGTGACAGCCTTGCTCTCCCAGTCCGCGATCACCTCGCAAGGTATGTATGCTCTTGCATTCTACCCGCAACCTGACCCCCACCTTCCACAGCTGGTTTCAGTAGAGACGATGGCGCGTCCCTCCTCACCACGTTCCGCGGTCTCCAGGCAGAGTCCGCAGCCCAGGCTCAGATACACAAAGACATCGCCAAGGACCTCCAAACACTCGTAGTCGAGCCGTTCCACCTCTGGGCTCAAGGTTACAAGGTACCGTCCTTCACGCGTGCCTGGACACTGTCTCATCCCTCCCAAACAGGACCGTCTCTCCTCGAGCAAAGCAACAGCTTTCAATAACTGGCTGCGCTACTACGACGATGCCCACAAAGAGGTCGTCAGGCTGAAGAGCGTATACTTGGCAAAGACGCGTCGTGCAGACGAAGCAGAAGAAGAGTATGTCCAACCCTTGTCTACCTCTTCTTTTCTGACCCATCCACAGTGCAAAGTTCGCACCCAACAATGATTTGGGTGACCACTATACCGCCTCCCCACGGCTCGCGCCACGCGACGCCCGTACCCCCCAGCGTTCTGCTACCGTTTCAGAGCGCATTGCACAGCGGTTCAAGGAAATTCAGAATAGGGCCGCTGCAGCTACAGCTCCTGCTGCCACGTCCGCCGCGACAGATGAAGCTGCCGAAGAAAAAGAAGAGCCCCCAAAGGTTGACAAGGGCAAGGGCAAAGCCGTTGACCCACCCTCACCCATTCTGGCCTCCTCTCCTCCGCCCATGTCGCCGCCCTTGCCCCCTTCAAAAGCCCAGGTGGAGTCGTCTGCGCCCCCGTTCCCAGTACTTCTGGCTGGTTTGTCTTTGCCACCTTCTGCCGTATCTGGCCTCCTCACCCGTGCTGCTGTCGAGTTACCCCTCAGAGCTATCCGTTTCCCCCTAATCGGGGAATACCCCGACTGTTTCTCGGGCTCCGAATTCGTCGAATGGCTGAACAAGAATGTGCCTGGCTTCGGTGGCAATATCGATTTGGCGGAGGAAGCCGCAAGGGACCTCACTGAAAGAGATGGTCTCCTCCGCAGGATTGGCGAGTTTGGAAACCAATTCGACCATGCCGACGATGCATATTACCAATTCCGTCCCAAAGTGAGTTGGCCGCATCCTTGTTTTCGCGATCTCCCTGACGTTATACCGCAGGCGTTTGACCTTGAAGGGAAATCGTCCGAGCCCCCGTCTACTGCGAAGAGAAACCAAATTGCCGATAATTTATTGAAACGTTCCGGCAATCTGGTGAACGTCGTAACGAAAGCCCTCAATGCCAACTCGCAGAGCGATCCTGTGCACGTCAGGTTTCGTATGGAGGCCTATGAAGCTGACAAGCTTTACCGTGTCTCTGTAAGGAAACTCGATAGACAGCGACTCGGGTTGGAGGAGAGGATCGAGGAAATGCTCAAGACACTCCAGAAGTGGGAAATGGAACGTCTTGCTGCGGTCAAGACTGGTGTGTAATGGTTTCGTCACTTCCGACAGACATTCATGTTAAAATTTTGTCAGTCTTGCTTCAATATCAAGGAACCTTGGCTAATCTACCCAGGGCGTTCGAACCGACTCTGGAGAAATCAGCAACACTTATTGCATCATACCAGCCGGATTCCGATTTAACTGCTCTCATGGAGCGTTACCGCACAGGGCCCTTCCGTCCCGTGCCACAGCTATACGAGTCTGTTGCCCACGACGAGTCCGATGTCTTTTTTGGCATTGATCTCCGTAAGTGGGCTGAAGGTGGATGGAGCGCTCTCACTTCTGGTGAAGAAAAAAAGGAAACAATTCCTCCTGTTCTCGTTGCGCTGCTGGATGGCTTAACGATGTCTTACACGAAATTGCCCGGTGACACAGGTGAGCAAGCAAGATAACTGGATGTAGTCGTGGTCTGATCTATCCATCACCCTCAGAAAAGCGCAAAACCTGGATTTATGATGTACCCCTTCCAGCTCTTCACCATCTCAGAGAAGCTCTCAACGCGGTTCCACCTGGTCAACCATTTTCAACAGAAATGCTCGCCAGATACGATGCTCCTGTTCTTGCTGGGTGTGTCAAACTGTGGGCTTTGGAGCTTGATCCTCCCTTGGCTCTGTGGGAAGGTTGGGACGACATCAGAAAATTATATCCGACAGTGGGCTCAACGGCCAAAACGGACGGGGGACCGTCCGAAGAGCAACATTTCCAAGACTTGCAGACAGCACTCCAACGACTACCCAGAGTGCACCTGTACGTCCTAGATGCGCTGGTGACGCATCTTCGCAGTTTGATTGCTTCCACCACTACGGAGGAACCAGTTGAAGTCTACATGACGAAACTCGCATTATCGATTGGTCGCAGTAAGCACCTTTCGTGCAAGTATAATTGTCTGTCGCTGAACCACCAAACTATTTAGCGATCATTCGACCCAAGGTTGAGACAGAGCTATCCATCCAAGCTCGGCACCCTACATGTATGTGGTTCATTCCCACGTCCCTGTATGATACTATAATCGTCCAATAGTGTTGTTCCTCGACCTACTGAAGAACTACGAGAACATCTTACCACCAACTATCGCGAAAAAACAACGCGAAACAGAACGTCGCGTGCTAATCAGAAAAAGAACTGCGCCAATCGATATGCGGATGAGCCGTGGCAGGATCTCAGTGGGCGCCCCCACCAGAGATATTCTTGCCGCTCAGCAAGCCGCCCAGAAGTTGCAACCCCAGGCTGGCGTAGTTGCATCGGCTCCCCCACCTCCGACGAAACTCGAAGAATCCACTGTGATGACTGCCGAACCGGAATCCATTGAAGCCCCTGCAACGGAACATCATGTTCCGGAAGCTATGACACAGGAGGATGATCCTCGTCCCACCTTCAAGGAGCCTCCTCCTGAGACAGATGATATGCCCACGCGTCCTGCCTTTAAAGATCCGCCCCCTGAAGTTGAAGATGCACCACCCGCGCGACCAACGTTTGTGTCGCCACCCGCATCCCCCCCACCTGTTGAAAAACGCGCGTCTTCGCCCGCAGTAGCGGTGACGCCTGCGACGCCCCATAATCCCATCAAATCGATCAGACGTAACTCAGCTCTCCGTCCTGGGGCCGCATCTCCTGTTCAAGGGCGCAGCCCATCGCCGTCGATCACCGCTGGTGGTGAATCCGCCGCTGAAGACCAGCCTTTGACCAGTGCCAAGTCGGGATTGTCGAGACATACGTCGGGACAGGGTGCGGTTCGCGGGCCCCGTTTATCGAGGGCTCCGAGGAGTCAACACGGTGGAAGCGTGAGTGGTATGATTGCTAATTTCAACAACCGTTCGGCGGGGACGTCGCCGCCACCGCAGCCGACGACTGGGTACAAGCGGCTGTCTGGAGGAGGATCGGCATCGTCTCGTCTTTCCGCGAATGTTGGGGCGGATTTGAAGAGAGCGGGTGGGCGTGGATTATCCCGAAGGACTATGGCGAGCGACGCCGAGGACGAGGTGGTGGACAAGTAGTGGTTTATTCGCGTCTTTTTCTTTTTCTTGATTGACTCGGACGCTGTCGATTTATCTATGTGCGTATGTCTTGAATGCTCTAATGAATGCTTGTTGCGGCGATCCCATCATTACTACCCAAGTGTGGGTTCGAAGTGCCACTACATCACTGGACGCTTTTCGACTGCAAAGCGGTCTTTACGTGGGGGTTGACAAATGAATTCGGCTTCGTCGAACCAGGCCGCTTTGCGCCCCACACACCGTGATCAGAAAACGTTGGTTGGCTCCCACAGAGCCGAGGCTCGTAGTGTTCTAAGATTTATCGATTGTGATAGACATGTTGAAGAGCTAGCCAGCTTGCCACCAAGTTACTAGTAGTATGTACTGAACTCAGCGCCGAGGAAGCTTGAACTTCCGGACGTGTATTTCCAATTGTGCATTTATTTATAATCCTCGAGAAGGCTAGGGGTGCCGCCCAATCGATTAGTACCTTCAACACGATGGGCCCCGTCCATGGATGGCACAAAGGCGAACGGGCCATTCAGCGCAAGATGGGCTACGCCGATGCCATGACCCAGGCATGGACGTGGATCGAGCCCGAGATGGCCGAAGAGCACCAAACGTTCTACACCTCCCGCTTGCCGTTCATCCCTGTCACGACGCTCGATGACAAGCTTCGCCCGTGGTCGTCCGTCCTCGCTGGGCCAGACGGCAAACCTGGGTTCGCGACGAGCAGACATCTGGGCGAGCTCACGCTCAACGCGCAAGTGTGGGAGGGGGATCCGTTCCCTCAGAACATCGCATCCGAGTCACCGAAGGCACTGATCGCAGGCATCGGCGTCGAGTTCTCGACTCGGAGACGAAACAAGTTTGCTGGATACATCGAGAGCATGGAGAACGAGGGACCTGTCGTCCACGTACGGTCTGCCGTGAACGAGGCCATCGGGTACGTTGCAGAGTTTTAGAGCCATTCGCATGCTCAACATACGTCGTATGACGAAAAGAAATTGCCCAAAGTACATCAATGTGCGAGATCTTGTGCCATACCCGGACACACAGCCGCACATCGTTTACCGACGTCTTGATCTGTCTCCTGATGAACGATTACCAGATGACGTCATATCTTTCATCCACGAATCGGACACGCTTTTCCTGGGGACCTACTATGAAGCAGGGGAAGACAGAGAACGTTTTCCCTCTCATGTTGGGATGAATCAGCGTGGTGGTAAACCCGGCTTCGCTCGTGTTCGTCCTAGCGATGGTCGGACGCTTGTCATCCCAGACTACTCCGGTATGTCGTCCATCCGGCGTTCTCGCACAAATGCTCACTTTTTATTGAAGGCAATCGGTTGTTGACGTCCCTCGGAAACATTGAGGCCACCCCGCTTGCCGGGGTGACGTTTGTCTCGTTTGTGACTGGCTCTGTCCTCTATCTCACAGGCGAGGCACATAATCTTCTCGGACCCGATGCGCAGCGACTCATGCCTCGCATTAATGCACTGACAACAATCCACGTAACTGGCTACATCCTTGTCGAAGATGCCCTGCCCGTCCGCCAAAGACCAGGCACGCAAGTCCAGCGGAGTCCGTACTCCCCACCCATCCGCCTCCTTACAGAAGAGTCGACATCGACATACTTTGTCGATGACCTCCAGGAGAAACCCAAGGTGACACTGGCGCGCATAGAGATGCATGCGCGCGATATTGCGACGTTCACGTTCGAGTCGCCCGCACACCTCGACGTCGTGCCGGGGCAGGCGGCCGTTCTGGACTTCAAGTCATTCGTTGGCGCGCTGCCGTATCAGCACATGGCGCCTGCGAATCCGACGAGCGTCAACGACGACCGGATACGCACGTGGACTGTGTCCGGGTCGAGTCGATGGGCTGGTGATGGCTCGTCATCTTCTGCTGAAAGCAGGGATGGTGCCGGCCCTGTCTCCTTTGCACTCACCATGCGACACAAACCAGGAGGGGCGGTGACCAGTGCTATCTTTGCTGTCGCACACAAACTTTCCGAGGATTGCCCGGAGGTCCTAGAGGATACACGACCATTGCAGCTGAGCGTGCCTCTTGTCGGCATTACCGGAGACTTCACGTTGCCCGCGGACGTGTCTTTTGTCGAAGGATCGACCGCACAACCAACCACCAGTTCCACGCGTGATGCTGGGACTGGGAGGCGGAAGTGGCTGTGGATTGCGGGTGGGATCGGGGTGACGCCGTTCCTTGCCATGCTGGCAGGAATGCGGAAAAAGATGTTGGGCAAAGAAAAAAGAGGGGGCGACGTGGACGACATCGTCCTTGTTCTGTCCACGCGCGAGCCTGATGTGCTGCTGCCGCTTCTTCTGCGTACCTTGGAATGCACGGACGAACATGACCATCAAGAAGGACAAGGTCATCGAGGTACGCTTTCAATCCACGTCTTCGATTCTCGGCCGCCTGTCACCACGCCGTCGTCATCTTCATCGTCTTCGTGGGCGGACGTAGCGCACGATCGGACGACAGAGCTTGACGTTGAGGTGACTATGCACGTGGGACGACTGAGGGAGAGTGCGTTGCGTGCGCTGGACATTGCGGACACGCGAGAACGGCAGGTGTATTTGTGTGGACCGGAGGATTTTGAGCGGACGGTGCTTTCCGCGTTGAAAGAGATGGGAGTGGATTCGCGCGACGTCCGGCGAGAGCAATTTGCTTATTGATGTAGTTTCATGGAATGGGATTTAGGCCCTGGAGGTACCCGGGTATGCATGTTCCCGTCTCGCTGGCACGGACGCTGCGCTGATCATCGATTGTTTAGTGACATATTTTTTCCAGAATCCGATGTAAACATGTATGCAATTTGAATGAAACTCCCCATGTCCCAAGTATGGAGATGAGATATTTGAATCGAATGCTGGTGATAGTACACTCTTCTTCAAGTTATGAGTCTCAGAATATATGTACGTTCTGATAATCGATAGTTGTTATTTTATGTGGCGCGTCAATTGGTGGTGGCCGCTGTGTTTGAAATCCCGATACGTTTCGAATTCCGACCTACTAGTATAAATGACCCGACTATCAAGCACTGTGAATCTGCGAGCCATTGGTAACGAGGCGTCCAAGCGCCCGCGTCACCAACTCCCTCACCTTTGACATCGTAACCAATTTTATGTAACTGAATTAGTTACAGTAACGCATTTCTATTCTGCGGTACGCCAATTCAAGATTAGTAGGTAGGTTCAAGTTGATCCGTTCGGGGTCGACGGGTAACATTTGCAAGTTGCCAAACAAACTCTCAAGACAAAATCAAACATTGATATCTCTGTAATGGTGAGATCCAACGTCAGCGCCAACTTGAATGTGAACTACGGTTCAACCAGGTAAGCGACGCTGCGCTAGACGGACGGTTTAGATATTGATTGCCACAGTTCGGCTCCGCCACCGTATGACCCCTCGAGTGGACTACCTGAGCACAATGACAACAGGCCGTCGTCAGCCTATCTGTCATCCAAATCACATTTGTGAGCACCAGTTGTCGCTTTCTCCAGCATGATTTGTTCTCTGACGTATTCCTTTGTGAGAAGCGGACCACTTGTGATCCTCAAGATAGTGGCTCAGTGGATGAAAAGCCGCTCCTTCCTCGTGCTCCTAACAGTCCTCGTCACCGTCGGCCTCTGTATGCATGCGATGCCGGTGACGTACTGCAACAGTCCTCTCGACCGTGGTGTACGTCAGCGCATCCGCGAGCGATGGAACGAGGAACTGCTCGAACACCAGCGGCAGGTCTCCAAGCGGGAGTTTATCCAGTCGCAGTGGAAGTGGGAGGACGAACGACACGCCGAGCTGGTTCGCGAATGGGAGTACGAGCGTGTGCAGCACGAGTCAGAGCTGGAAGAGCGCGAGCATCGCGAAGAGGAAGAGCACAAGCACAGACTGGCAGCACGACGTCGCAACTGGCAGTATGAGCAGATTCAACATGACTTGGAACTGAAGGAGCGCGCGCGGCGTGAGGACGAGGAACGGAAGCGGCTTGATTTGTTTTGGGGCCACTTGGAGGCACATCAATGCAAGACTTTCGGAGCCAGGGAATACACTGCAGTCCTTATGAATCTTCCGGTAGAATGGGGATGGGTTCTCGGCGTCGAGGCGTGCAGGGTTACACCACTTGAAATTCATGGCATCAGACTAATGCCGAAGAGTTGTGAGTTCAGGGTACGTGCTAGTAGTCGTTGGGGGATTCTGGATTGATTAACAATTTGTCAGGGAAATGGTATTGTTGTTGGCCTGTGGGAGGTTGATCAGTTCGAACCGGATTGCAAGCCTTTATGGATCTGGTACAAGGACAAGGAAAGCACCAACTCATTGTCATAGCATAGCAGGATGCTGATGATTGAAATAGGGTTGTGCAGCAAATGGATCCGGAAAGAAGGTATGGGCCATCTATCTTTTTTTATAACTTTTCGTGAAACACCGTGTATTCAGGTCATCGAACAATACTTGGAGAACATCCCAAGTGGAGGTGACTGGCGGGAATTCTGTGCCACGGCGCCAGCACATTTCGATGGAATGCAATTCATTGGTGCTCATTGGTGCACTCCAGCCGTAAGTGTAACCTAGCAAACCTTTGACTTCACTCACGATTCGGGCGCGCTTGCAGAACAACGGAGCCTGGGGTTACTGGGAGATCGACGACGCTAACTGCTGAAAGGGCGTATATTTGTATCTTCTGTGTTCCCGATCAATACGCTCACTTTTTTCTGATACGATGCTAGCCTTGTATACTATGATGTTGTCTTGTTCGAATTCGACGCTTTCGGTCATATTATGAGTTACTGTTTACATGACCGTTGATCGGAATCGACGACGCCGGTGAGCATTCAGAAAAACAGGGGCTACATCTGTCCAAGCAAATTCGGCAGTGAAAAAAGGCATGCTTTCCGTGAGTGGCCATCCGCCGACAGTTTGAACAACTAACCGTTCGAGGCCGAAACATGCTTGAGTTTGTGTTCACAAGTGCAAGATATATCTACACACGCAGAGAGATCGCGCTTAGGCGGACTATCGACAGCCCGAGTGGAGATAAGGATCGCGAGGCGTCCAAGTACTGTTACGAACAACCCTTGGCATCTGGCGCTTCCACTGGGCGCTGCGCCCTGCACCCGTTTGTGCCGGTCATTCGTGAGGTTGTTGTAAAGACTCTGAGGCCGGTCAGGAGGGATCATGGAGTCACTAATTGGCGCCTCCGTGCGCCGCTACGATTATGTACGGTAATTTGTTTTATAGGCACTAGGCACCGATATGTACATACAGAACTCGCTGATCGAGCGGAACACTACCAGCCAATGAGTTCATCGTCTTTTGGAGCGCCAACGCCGCTCGGGTATGATCCAGGTGATCAGACCCATCCACCAAATTCTCGTAAAACTTGGACGCAATCTTATTCGTCTGTGCGTCATCCACTGCCCACATCGTTCCAATCACGGACCGAAACCCTGCAAACTGCATCGCCGAGGCCAGATGGATCACCTCGTCTCGTCTCCGACCGTCGTGTGACACGCAGAAAGATAAACAAAACTCCGGGTTCTCCAACTCGCATCCCATGATACGCTCGACGGTGAGGCAGCCGTCGTGAAGTCCAAATGCAGAGTCAAATGGTTGCTTCCGATGCCATGACATGCAAAGTGAGCCCACTCGCTCCTCCTCAGCTCCTCTGAGAACTCGGGACATAGTCGATTCGGGACCATCAAGGTGGACGAACGTCGCGAGATCCTGAATACGCTCAGCGATGATGGTAAGTTCGCCACCGACGGAGAGGAGCTCGCTTTCGCCTTTGGCACTCGCCTGGCCTAGTACAGCAAGGAAGCGTTTCTCGCGTGTCGAAGTCGTCGCCGATCGACCGTTCCGTCTCGCACGGATGAGGGCAGTCAGAGTGGACGGGATTTCGTAATTTGCAATGGAATGTGAACCGGATGGCTGCATCGCACGTATACTAGCTAGCATTCACGATGATCACAGGTCCGCCACTGGAAGCGTGCTGGAGTTCGGAGAAGGAAGAAGGGAGACGGAATCGAGCAAGACCAGGTAATTTGCGAATTTTAGTGATTGCAGATTGCGGATCAGCATCGAGACTGCACAGTTTGTCGTATTGGTCTGGATCTTGTGAATGATTTGTGTTGTCTTCAAGAGGGAAACGGAGACGAGCGATCTGGCTCCAGAATACACCGCGGCCTTGCTCCAGCAGCTCGACCGCTTTTTTGTTTCACGCTGATTGCGGAGACAAGCGGAAAATGCATCGATTGCTAGCGATGAAACGAGGTCCTTGAAAATCTGCAGATGACTGGGTAGGGATGGTGAAGTGGCCAGATGCTGAACGAGTAGTCGAAGATATGTTTCGTATGCGAGAAGTATAGTGGGGTGGCTGAAACCCTCAGCTACCATGATCCATTCCTTAGTTACACAGATATCGGCTGGTGAGACCGTTTGTGAGATATTTGTCAGCTCGGCGTAGAGACTGAATAGATCTTCCCTGTCCTTCAACCCCCTTGACTGGGTGAACTGAACACGGAGACAACCTGCAAGTTGAGACAATGGCGATGATCGGTCGGGATGATCGAATGGCATAGCTTGTTTGCCGAGGATGATGGCCTCGTATAGATTACGACATTGCTCAACGACGATCGATCTGGGTGCCTTGACGGGCGAAGGTCAAGAGGATGATGGCTTCATCGAGGTCCATTATTTCTCCCAGTTAGTTGTAACGATAGGAGTGTGACACTGTTCGACGACGTTGAACGAAACGAGTGCCCTAGGGTGGAAAGGTCGAGGGCTTGTCTCCCGAGGATGATAGCTTCATTCGTCATATTTCTAAGCCGCTTGTAACGAAGGGAATGATAGAGTGCAATATTGTTCAAAAACGTTGACTGAAGCGGGTGCCCTGACGGGCGAAGGTCGAGGGCTTGTCTCCCAGCTGGTTGTAAAGATAGGAAAGGCAGTGCGACAATGCTCAACGACATTGAACGAAGTGGGTCCCCTTCTGAACAAAGCTCTAGTGCTTCTCTGGAACAAACGGTACCTTCCTCGATGCCCTTATTGCCCCAAGATATTTGTAAGATGGTGAGTGAGCAGAGTCAGCGACCTCCATCGCATGTGGTGACTGGGTGGGCAATGATCTAGTACTTGGCGAGCAAGGACGACTATGTTGTCAGTCCCGTCCCCTTGCTGAAACTGTGCGAATGGGAACTTTGCTCGTGAAAGCATCTCATCGAACAGTCACCTCCCAAATGCTAGTGAGTCCGTGACAGGGTCCTGACCTTTCTCACACTTGGTGCGACGAGACGACCGATTTTTGGCTGACATTCGTGTCATTTCAGCGCTCTTCTAGAAGCAAAGTAAGAACCTTCTGATTTTATCTGAGAAAAATGGGCGAGAGGCACTGGAAACAATATTAATGGCACTTGTTATGTAACTTGAATTGGTCTCGTCGTTTTTGCCATCTCCAACAAACGTTCCTGATACTCTCAAAATCGTTAGCCCCAAGCTCGGATCTGTTGAGGGTCTACTACTGTATGGCATCACGACAGTGGCCGATTTTTCCACGATGGTCATTTGGAACCGTTCGAGCCACGGGTTGTTTTTGTTTCGCATAACCGCTGAAAATACTATGTACTTCTCCACCTGGTGTTGAACGTTGAACTTGCGATGGAAGTACCTGCATCGTTGCCTCCCTGTACCAGCACACGTATAGACAGACTTGGAAGTGCCCACAAAAATCCCAAACTTTGAATAAGAAATTCCAGGATTCTCCGTCGTCAAAGTTACACTAAGCATACCATACATTACGAAGACGAGATGATACAAAGGAACACACACAAGAGGAGAGTTTATTACAATATCTAGACTTCCTGAGAGGCACCGTCTTTCTTTCCCTTGCTGGACTTTGATGGCAACAACTCCGGGTTGATAAATGGCACAACACCACCTTGACTGATGATGACATCCCCAAGAAGTTTGTTCAATCTGGAATCGCAATTAGCAAACATGACTGGCGGACCATGCAGGACACATTACTCTTCATCATTTCGGATGGCAAGCTGTAGGTGACGAGGGACAATACGTTGTTTCTGAAAAACGATTAGATCAGGAACCCTAGCATCTAGCAAAGCATCGCACCTTGTTATCACGAGCCGCATTACCTGCCAATTCAAGGATCTCTGCGGCGAGGTACTCCAGCACGGCAGCGAGGTATACTTGGTAATCATGAGGATCGAATTCCACAAAGTCATGGTGGACATACCGGGGGCTCCCGCTCCAACACGCTGAGCATAATTGCCCCTTTTCAATAGCCTGTGGATACGCCCGACAGGGAATTGCAAACCAGCTTTGGATGAACGAGACTGGGACTTTGCGTCACCGCCGGTCTTTCCCGAAGAAGACTTTCCACTGCTTTTTTGTGAGCCACACCCTGTGTGCAAGCTAGAGCGAACTTACGCTTTTCCTTTTCCAGACTGTAGTATTGATTCACATGAGTCATGAATGGAATAAAAGAACTACAGTTGTGCTTACCATCGTTCAATAGTGCTTACTGGCGTGCAGGGAGGAGGAGTGAGAGTAGGAATGAAGAGCAAACATTCTCCGCAGATTGACGCGACTGCTATTTATCAAGCCTGATTTAGGGCGGAGTTGTAAATCAGGCAATCAACGCGCTTTGCACGTGACTGACGCGATATTCCGAGAAAGGCAAGTTGCCATGTGGAACGGAGACATGGTTCGAAAGCAGGCCTGAGTCACTGGTTAGCTGCTCTGCCAACTTGCCGTTCGGCCTTGCGGTCTGCACGCAGAACTTTCCTCTTCACACGGCCAAATACGCCTTCTTTCTCACTATATTGCCCAACGGCAGTTCGTTTACCTATTCATGTCTTCCTCTACTGGGCCTCCCGCAGGAGTATTGCCCACCCCGCCATATACACCACCATTGTCTCCGACACACGACCAGGTTTGTGCATTGCCATCGGTGCAGCCCGAAGCCATTAATGCCGCGCTTACCTGAATACGCCTGTTAGGTAGTCGTCTTATACGTCGTATGTGAAGCAATCCGATCCAAATCGATTTCGGTTGACACCCGATGACCCTGCAGACAGTAGTATTCGCCGTCGTGATTTTTGGAATGTGGAATATCCCCGGCGCTCGGACGCTGATCAATCCACTGAAGCTATTCACTATCGGTTGGCACGAGCTTTGCCACATAATCGCCGTGGGTTGTTTGTCATACACATCCCAATTCGCCCTCAGGCCTCATCCCTCACTTGAATCATCCGTGTTTACCAGGCAATTCTGACTGGTGGAACAATAATATCTGTTACTATCGATCCATACCTGGGCGGAGCAACACTAATAGAAGGTGGCAAACCGAAGATAATATTACCCGCTGGATACGTAGGCTCTACCATCTTCGGTGGTGTATTTATGTTGGGTGGCTTTGATACCCTCGTCGCCAAGATACTCAGCTTCGTACTTGGCCTTGGGTTGATCACCCCACTTGTTCTTGTTCGTGATAAACTGTGAGTAACGAGATCTTCTTTGGCCTATCTGGTCAACTCACCAACAGAAGGACGATACTGCTCACAATTCTCTATGAGGGTCTTTTAGTTGGTTTCTGGTTCATTGCGCACGCGTATGTGATTTTCAAGCACACCACCTGAGTATTTCTCATCTTCCTATAGCCAGCCATTGAGATGGTACTGCTTATTTGTTGGCGTCATGAAGTCAGCTTCAATTGTTCTCATTCGTCGTTGTTCTGACATTTTTTCGCAGTGTTTTCTTCGTCGTTTGTAAGTAGGATCTACATGATTTCGGCTCCACCTAAGATATCTTCACAGGGGATATCGCAGACGATAAGTTCTTCCGTAAGGTCAACGACTCCGACTGCACACAGTTTCATATCATGTTTCCCCGTCTATCTGCCCATTGTAAGAACTGTCGTTATCTGTCTTTGAGCATCTGATCAAGCGCCGTAGTCTGGGCATGCGTATGGTTAATTTTTGAGATCGGAGTGTGTATATCGTTCCTGTTCATCGGATTAGCTTCTTTCAAGGTAGGCCCGTGTCCGGAGTCACTATTGATGAGCATAATTTTGATGGCCGTGTAGCTCACTACTCAGCAAATGGACGCACAAGCAGGTAAGTAAAGGAGATATATAGTGCACTGCATCTCACGATCGTGCCAGCCAACTTTCTTCCTACATGATGCATGGCTTTGACGACGAGGGACGATAGATGACTTGGCTTTTAGACAGAGACCCTTATACCTTTCGTCCATACTCGACCAAGACACGCGACTACAGATGTACCATCGCTCTTCACTCACGTATCTATATCACACTTGCATTGAAAGTGACTTTCCAGCTGTCTCTTGGGACGCTCTTATAAATTAATCTATCTGTCTATCACGGGCCGCGGAGAAGATTTGAGCCAAGAACGTTGAGGTATTGACATATATTGTGCACTCAATGTTAGCTCTGATATCTAAATATGATTTTCCAATGCAAGCCAGGAGAATAACAGAATACAATAAGTGAGGATTTGTGGTAGTATTTGGCGGTGTAGCGTAGATGACGATTGAACGACGTGCCAAATGAGTGATACAGACATGCGGAATAAGAAAAGTGTTAGTATGTGCAGCGATATTATTTACGAGCTGCTCGCCGTATGAGACCAGCAATGAGAAGCGTGCCTAGAGCGGCCATGCCTCCTGCAAGTGCCATTCCGACGTATCCTTCTGAGATCGAACGGTCAGGGATGATCGATTCACCCCACGATAAGTACGAACCTTTCGTAACGGCCTGCTCGATGAGGGCCGCTAAACTTTGAGCTTGGAGGTTCGTTGGCTCCTTCTCCAGCAGGAGATCTGCGGTGACAGTGAGACGTCAGGCAAGACTAGATAAGCAATGGCGCCCACCATTAAAGCTCTTCGCATCGGCATAATTACCCATTTTGTAATACCCAAGGGCTAAATAGTATAGACATTCCCTGCGACGCGTGGGCTCTGTGCGGTAAATGTCTGCGCGGGAAGCCGTTAGCCGCCGGCAGCATACAGGAACGGCAGGAAAGACAAGCCTTGCAGCAGCCGGACGCCTTCTACCTGGTGCTCGCGAACGGGGCTTTTCACGAGGCCCCAGGCATAGTTGAACTTTGACTGGACGGTGACATGGGACTGAGCAAGCTCTTTCTGGTACTGCACCCGCAGGACCTGGTCGGGCATCAGCAAAGGGCGGGCGGAAGAGATGGCATAAACGCGCCTCCAATTCATCGTATGACAAGGAGACCTGAGCGTCGGCAGCGTAGGGAAGGTCGGTAGGCATGACGTGGTGATGGGAGAGAGACTGCGCGGGGAGTCTCGCTGCTGATGCATGATGAGTCAGCAATGTCTGCAGGTTTGTGCGGAGTTTCGTTGGTTCATCACAAACCACGTCGGAAAAAAACAAGCAAAATGGCAGATTCAGCCGGTAAGTCATACGGCCTCGTTCATCGGTTTCACAGGTAGCCATATAAACCAATTCGTACTCAGTCAGAGGCGATAGAGGCTTGTTCGCTCCCTTTTCATTTTTCGTACCTGCCAACAATGTGCTCATGGTGCATCGCAGCATCTATGCACATCGTTCCTTCCGTCTTTTTCTTTTTCAGCTAGCCCTTCCACTGGATGTCGCTCGCACCGCCAATCTGCCGTCGCAGCAACGCATGTTACTCACAAAGACTGCTTTTCCTTTTTTTTTATCTAGAGCGCGTCGACCGTGGATACCGCGAGGACCGTGAACGTAGGAGGCATGACGATGGTCATCACAGAGATCGCGATTACAGGGATAGGGACAGGGATAGGGAGGGCCACAGAGACAGAGACAGGGAGCGCTACCGCCGAGATGACAGGCGTGGAACTCCTCGTGACCACGGCGGACGCACAAGAGAATTTGACGAATTCAGACGTCCCCATGATGAAGAACGACGTCGCGATCATCGACGCGACGATGACCATGGTCACCGTCGAGGTCGTGGTGAAGACGGGGGCTCGCCTCAACGCCGTGGCAATCGTGCAAGGGGTCGAGACGGACTTGGTACGCCCGAAAGACGATCCCCTACACCTGAAGGGGCCGTTCCGTTGTCCCAACAAAAACGAAAAGCATCCGGTTGGGATGTTCATGCTCCTGGGTACGAGCAATATTCGGCCATGCAGGCGAAGCAAACAGGCAAGTCTTCGTATATACGTGCAATCGAACGTATTTTTTGACCATCTCGACGTACAGGGCTTTTCAATTTGCCAGGTGCAAATCGTACTCAAGTTCCACCAATCCTTGGTATTGCTGGTCTTCCACCTCCCATCCCTGTCCAGACTTTCGGCATGGGGATCGGCAGCAACCCTAACCTGTCGAGGCAATCTCGTCGATTATACATTGGAAGCATTACATCAGACGTGAACGAACAGAATCTTGGCGAATTTTTCAATTCCAAGATGATCGAGATGGGCATTGGGACAGGTGGCCCCGGGAATCCCGTCCTTGCTGTCCAATGCAACTATGAGAAGAACTACGCTTTTGTCGAAGTATGGTCCAGTTATTCGTGTTTTGATCGTGTCGTATTGACGGTAATTGTAGTTCCGTAGCGCTGAGGACGCTACAGCAGCCATGGCGTTCGACGGCATCATCTTCATTAACGGCCCCCTCAAGATACGTCGACCCAAGGACTACGGTGGTGCTGAAATAACCGCACCACCCAGCATCCACGTTCCAGGAGTCGTATCAACCAACGTGCCAGACTCGATCAACAAAGTATTTGTTGGCGGACTTCCAACTTACTTGAATGAAGAACAAGTGCAAGAGTTGTTAAAGAGCTTTGGAGAGCTTAAAGCCTTCAACCTCGTCCGAGAGAATGGCAACGGGCCATCAAAAGTTAGTGCTTTCGTTTCATCGTCCATTATCCACCACAATGTCTCAAGGTTTCCCAGGGATTTGCGTTCTTCGAATATGTCGATGCCACTGTTACTGACGTCGCTATTCAAAGCTTGAACGGCATGGAGCTTGGAGATCGCTACTTAGTCGTTCAGAGGGCATCCGTTGGTGCCAAACCTGGAATGCCGAATCTACCCTACGACCAATTCCCTGAAATTCCTCGGCCAATTATGCCGGCTGGCGAAAGTAACACTGCGGACGCGCGAATCTTACTCATGTTGAACATGGTTACTCCGGACGATCTCGTGGAGGACCAGGAATATGGTGATATCTTCGAAGATGTCAAAGAAGAATGTTCCAGATATGGTGAAGTCGAGGATCTCCGCATTCCTCGGCCCGTTAAGAAGGATAGGTCCAAGTGGGGATCTGGGGAGCCGGGTCAACAAACCGCTATCGACGCACAGCGCATTGACGAGGCGGCCGGAGTTGGAAGGGTATATGTAAAGTTTATGGACGGCTCAGGTGCACAAGCTGCTCTCAAGTCCTTAGCGGGACGGTCGTTCGCTGGCCGTTCTATAATCGCGACTGTCCTCAACGAGGACAGCCAAACTTCTCCCCCGCTCAGCATCATCTTTGCTCCGCAGCCAGACGCTCCTCCTCCCCTTCCTGAGTCGTGAACTGTACTACACATTCTCATAGTTGTTTGCGTATTTTGACAATGGTTCTATATAGTTGCTGTATGTAGTCGTCGTAGTTGTTCCTTGCTCCCTATTCGTATGAGGGTCAGAACAGACGTGTGCTGAATATCCTTATCAGCAAAGGCACAGGTTGAAAGATGTAGCCGAAAGCAACGTCAACCATCTTATTAGGCTCTCGATAAACCCGTTTACGGATGAACCTATGGATTACAGAGTAGAACCGATGAACAAAAGGCTGCGCGCAAAGACAAAGTCGACGGTGAACGAAAAGTGGACCACGTCCACTGGAAGGTTGATCACACCGGCGTTTGACGACCTCGCTGGCGGTCTGCCCGTCGTTGGTCGAGCTAAAGCGGGAAAACTTGGTCAGAACCGTGCGCTGAACGAGTGAGCGACGTGATGGCTCACGCACCCACGCCCGCTTGCAGTCTCTGTAAGCCTGGAAATACTCCATGCATTTGTCGCGGTCGTAACCGTTCTGGTCCATGCATGTGAGGGACGCCTTCGACGCGTCTTCGCACGGGCTGGGAGAGCGCCCTGTCAAGTCTCCTTCGTAGTCGGGAATGACGTTGACACGTACTCGGTGAATTCAGTATAGGTCTTCCGAGCCTGCCGCAGTTCAAATGAGGATCACCCAGCGAGATTAGGACTAATGGGCGCACGCGGAACTTGTTGTAGTAGTCCTTCGGTTTCACATTTTCTTGTGGTGGCGGTAATGGGACCTCTGAAGGCGTATCCATGGTTTGTCGGGGTGAGCTGGTAAAGGAGAGCGCACAACTCCACTCGTGTCTCACGCTACGCTACAGGTAACATACTTTTGAATGGCTACAATGTCTACTGACTGGATCATAGGAAAAATGTCCGTCTCGTTGTTTCCAACTCGGGCTGAACAGCAACTTCCATTAGTATTTGTCAGGGAGGTGGATAAATCACAAACCTTCCATTGCCAAAGGAAATCATTATCCTTTGGCGGATTTCGGATAGACGGTGTGTCTGGCTTTATGTCATCGTCATCCTCTCTGTTGCTTTCTGGCGGAGGTTCGTGGCCAGGCTCCACTGCTTCCTCAGCTTCGGCAGTACCCACTGAGAATTCCAGGGGTTGCGGGGCAGCTCCAAAGTTCGTGACAGCCGGTAATCCCTTCTTTACCCATCTCAGCTTTAGCGTAAAGCGTGGACCAATCTCCTGAAGAGCGACCTTCTCCGGGGATCGAAACGCATATCTCGAACCGTCCATCAGACCAGCACATTATAGAAATCGACATAACATACCTATGCCTTCGGAAGAACAAGAAATCGCGCTGGTTGTGGAGAGTGACTACCTGGCGGCCCTGGAACTCCGGCAGAGGGGGGAACAGTGTTTGAAACATACGCCCAATGGCATGTCCAAGGCCAGTGGAAAAGTTGTTCAGCACAAGCTCGGGGTTATGTGGTGTTGCTCGTGCGTGTCCCTGGTAGGAGTCAGGTCCTTCTCAAAAGCAAACCAAAAGATAGCCTACATATATTTGCTGCGTGAGTTCTATAGAAGTGAGCTTGAAATAGGCGACAGGTCCTCGTGGAAGGTAGATGAGCGTGATGGCATCTAGCTAATTGTTAGCATCGTATGGGATATGCCCTGGACAGAACACGCACTCGGCTTCTTCATATCTTCGTTCACAACAAGCAAATGTTTATATCCTCGCCCGGCTGCCCACCCAGCTATACGGCCAACCTCGAATCCCTTTCCTTTCTTCCTGCGAATATATTCCGCTCCAGGAAAGATGCCGACTAGTTCATCGCAAAAGTCATACGTGGACTTTGAGGCTTTTGGAGAGGTCGTGATCAGCACTTTGGGTGGCAAAGTCGGATCATCTTCAAAGTTAAAATAATGCGAAAACGGGTCCGAAGCAATATCCTTGTTCAATTCATCGAGATTCAGGCAGGGTGCGCCATCAGGTCTTTTCGATGACGGAAGCATCGCAGGGTCGCTCTCGCGAGAGTTGTCGAGTGTACGGGGAACATTCTCCGCCAGTCTTTTCTGTCGTGGAAATGGACGATGGTTACGTCTCGTCGAGCTGAACACGACCTATACACACTTTCTTAGTAACAGGATCATTGGCCTCTTCCTTGGCTCTCGCTAAACGTTGTTGAAGCTTTTGATGGTTCTTCGCTTTTTTCTGCTTAGCGGCAACTTCTTGCCTTTTGACCTTGTTCTTGATGAGAGATGGTTCTATCCGCGGTGCCATGTCGTTGATATACAGAAAAAATAACTAACACTACGCCAACGAGAGGTACCCACGTGACTAAAACATTTCACTTGCAAACCAAGTCTTCCTCCGTCCGTTCGATGTTCGCATTTCGCCCTGCGATTTTATTGTTACCATTTTTATACCTTCTTACGACCGTACACGCCCTTCATTTCTACCTCGACGCCAACGAGAAACGTTGCTTCATCGAGGAGCTTCCTTCTGACACCGTTGTCGAAGGTATGTTTCCCAAAAACGACCTCGCAGGGTATGCTGGCTAACTGCCGTATTCCAGGACACTACCGTGCGCTAGAATGGCAAGAAAAGTCACAAGGTTATGAATTACAACCAGAACTTGGCATTATCGTCGAGGTCGAGGTGTGTGGCACGTGCATATTCGTGGACGTCCATGTTCACAACTTCTCGCTCCCTGTAGGAAATGGAGACTGGGCACACGGTTGTGCAGACCCGCGGACCACCCGACAGCCGTTTCACCTTTACCTCGCACGAATCTGGTGACCACCAAATATGTCTGTCTACGAATTACACGTCGTGGTGGTCCAGCACCCACATTAAACTTTATCTCGACGTTGTCGTGGGCAGCACCAAACCTGACGTCGAGCGGGACCGCAGTCACGTCTCCGAATTAGCGGGTAAGGTCCGCGACCTGAATCAAAAGTTGGAGGACATCCGCCGCGAACAGCAGTACCAGCGGGAGAGAGAGTCAGACTTCCGTGATCTGAGCGAGGCGACCAACTCAAAGGCGGTGTGGTACAGCCTGATGCAGATCGTGGTCCTGGTCCTCACCTGTACATGGCAGCTGAAGCACCTCAAGGTAAGGACCAATTGCCATGACGGGATCAGCAAGCTGACGAGGTGTCCGCAGCGATTCTTCCAGGAAAGAACTTAGTATAGTATGCTGTATTGTAGACCCTCAGCTTATTGGACTTCGCGAGTGCACCGTGACTTTCTTAGTCTTGAAACGCTCATATGTGATGACGGTCCTTAGAATAGTAGGAACGATTGATTGTCTTCCTTTCCTGTCTAAGGGGGCCTCCCGACGGGAGACTAGACTACTAGATGCCGGTCCGATCGCGGAAACATTTGTTGCGAAACGGGGGATATGGTCAGGTACACGCCAAGTTAGCACCATGGAGCAGCAGTGCCTTAAGGTCTGCCTACGCAATACTTGGCAGTATTTGCTCCCCGTAACGTTGTTTTGGACTCGTTTGCCACAGGGACAAGCGTTGGTCGGGCGCTAAAGTCATAAGCCTTTTTGACAGAAGTTTGTCACCACGTTTGGTTTGACATAGGAACGTTTCCCATCTCACTCCGGGTTCCGTGCTGGTCTGATAAGAATAAAGCAGCTCTTCTTCCCATGCTTCTTTCCACGTCTTCGTCGATGGACAGCAAACGCGATTATGCCGATGAGGCTGAGTCGCTACCCACCGTCATCCCCTCAGTAGACGAAGAGTCTCCATCTCGGGACTTTGTTAGACCAGAGATCGACTATTCATCCTTTGGTGCCTTTGCGAGGAGCTTCTGGGCGCGCTGGAAGAGTCTTTGGACGAAACGATTCATTTTCTCGATTATCGCTGGACAGGTCGTGTCACTCTGCATAACGGTGACGAATGTCACCACCACCGAACTGGTAAGCAGGAACTGGTCCCTGCCCACAACGCAGACATGGTTTTTGTGCGTACATCGTCTCACTTCGTATATGCTGAATTCGTTTGAATTGTTTGTCGTTGACCAGGTATTTCTCGCTGTTTGTCATTTATACCCCGTATACCATCTACAAATGTGCGAACTTTTGAACATGCTAGTCAACATGACTGCTAAACTTCCGTATCAACAGATGGTTGGAAAGGGTGGGCACGGATGATCTTTCGCGATGGATGGAAATGTGCGCCCACTCACAGATTTGCGTACTTGATCTGATAATTTCTCAGACTTCATTCTGGCGTCTTGTGATGTGGAGGGGAACTTTCTCGTCGTAAAAGTAAGGTGAAACAGTGTTCGAAACAGTATCCATACTCAATCACAATCACAATGTAGGCGTATAATTATACCGACCTATTGTCATGCATGCTCCTGGACGCGTACGTCTTTCTGGTGCGTATCGCGCGGAAATTGACGATTTTTCTAGTTGGGCGATACCCGTATGTTTGTTCTTTTGTTGGGTATACATGCGCACCAAATACCACTGGACCCAAATGCTGGTTAGTAGCATGGTATTCTTGTGCTCGTCTTGTTTGTAACGATCTCCGCAATATTGCCAGGGTGTCCTGGTGTGCATTGGTGGACTTGGGATGCTCGTTTCATCTGACATGCTCACGGACAAGAACTACCCTGCCTTGTCCAAGGGCAAGGGTGATGCTTTCATGATCGTCGGTGCAACTTTGTATGGTTTCAGTAAGTTCTGCGATTCTTGTGTGGAGGGAGCTGAGAGAAGACTGTTTATTCACAGCCAATGCAACGGAAGAGTTCTTCGTCAGAAGGAGACCGCTCTATGAGGTGATGTTAACGATTAATCGTGTTTTGTATCTGTACCCATCTTTCAATTGCAGGTCGTTGGGCAGTTGGGTATGTGGGGAACATTGATCAACGGTATTCAGGCATCTTCCCTTGAGCACTACGATATGACGCAAGCATCGTGGAACGGTGGGAACAGTGAGTCATGAGTTGCCGTCGGATGATAGCAGATCTTGAATGCGCTCCCTTAGTTGGATTCTTGGTTGCATACACCGCTGGTGAGTAGGTTGTTCCTGAAGTGCGATTATTCCATGTACTTTTTTCCACTAGCCATGTTTATCCTGTACACGACCGCGCCTATGTTGTACCGATCCGCATCATCTGCATTCTACAACATCAGTCTACTGACGAGTGATTTCTATGGTCTCTTGTTTGGTGCGTAGTGGCATGCGACGCTGCGGGGTTTGGACTGACAGTCGATTCCCAGGTTTATTCCTATTCGTGAGTCTGTCTCTCTGGTACTGCTACGCAGTTCCTTACGCCTCAGGAACGATATAGCATTATTCCCCATTCTGGCTCTATTTCCCTGCATTTGCTGTCGTTATCCTTGGTCTCATCATTTATTTCTGGCATGCTACACGTGAGTTTGGTTGGAATCGTACATCTCTGGGAGGGTGCTGAAAAATCTACAGCGGAGGAACAAGGGAAACTGGACCCACGCAGACCAGATTACGTTAACCCCACGGAACCGCAAGAAGGAACGACTGTCTAGGTGTGTGAACGTCAAGGATTAATGAGATATGATATGAACACGGATCGACTCTATTGTAAGTGGCGACACGGGAACGCTGTAAAGTACAATGTGCTAGAGATCAATATTGATAAATAGCTACAGAGATAAGATCCAATTGGTTGAGGGGGGTGATCGTTTACAGATGATTTGTGCAATACGTATGTTTAGGCAGCCTGCGGGGGGACTTTTTTTTCCGCCTCGAGACGCTCACGTTCGGCACGGAGCTCGGCGAGTTTCTATGTCGTAAGTCAGTTCCAAGTGACAGGACGGAGTCATGAGCACGCACAGCTTTCAGGGACTCAGCACCCGCGACTATGGAGTCGAGCGTGGATTCGGATAGATCAGCGACCTGAGGATAGGAAGATTGGCCTGAGATATGATTAGGTAGAAAAGGGCTACACACTGTTTCTCCGGCACGTCTCTGGAGTTGCTTCAAGCGCTCCCGATCTTGCTCCCAGTCGCGCTGATGGTTGTCCCAGGTCGATCCCGATGGGGCCTGACGGGGCGGAACATCGGAGGTGGAGCGAGGAGGGTTCATTATGCAGGGAAAGTATTGGGCGCGATGATCGCGGAGGACGGAGGAGTGGTGCCACCAGGTAGCGGCGCCGGCGCCGAGGAGGAACCAGAAAATGCGGGAAGGGGCGCGGTGGAGAAAGATGTGTCTGTAAGGATGCATTGCAGGAGAGAGGATGCTGAGGGAGATGCATCGCTTCCGAGGCTCGTTTTAAGTACGTCGCCGAGGGCAGAGCGACGACGACGAACGCACTCGGCGCTGGACCGGCACGATGCCGGGGGGGACGTGCGTAGTCGGGTGCCGAACTGTGCCGTCGGAGCTGAATTGAGGGAGAGAGGAGTGTCACACAGTCGTGTCACGGGTTGTTGTCACGCCATCCTCTGTCCATGGACAAGGCTGATCCTCATTCTCCCTATAACCTTTTGCATGTTTGAATAACTTTTACTTCGAAGTACCCGGGATATAATTCCTCTCTTCATCCCACCCAACAATGGCCTTTGATTCAGAGGCTGCTCGTCTACGCAACGACCAGGTCGCGCTCTCCAATACTACTCCTCCGATTTCCGCATCTCCAACCAGCCCTTTTCGTTTTCCCGATCGACCGCATTTTCCGACGAGAGCGTCTACCCTCGGTTCCACCAATAACCTTTCCCGGAACAACCTCTCCCCAAAGCACGATGCGTCGCATGCTCATAGCGACGACCTCAACCACACTCCCTCCAGGAATGATCCCAACAGCTCTCCCTCATTTCTCCCCGCTCCTTCTCCCGCATTCCTTTCCGCAAGTCGTCCCCCCACCCCGAACAGCCCCTCCCGCTACTCCGCTCGCACTCCCGCATCAGACCATCCCCCTGATAGGACTCGGCGCAACAGTGCTACTTCCGAGGCTTCTGCCAATTCCAATTCTTCATGTTCCACTTCTCCTTACAAGGGTGGTCCCCTCACCTCGACCTCCTCGGCAACCTCTGCCAATCTATCTTCGTCAGTGATTACATTATGTCGTTCATCACACAGGGCGCTGACGCCATCATCTAGACCTTGTTCAGCCTGTGGCCTTCCGATGCAGGGCGCATTTGTACGTGCACTCGGAACCGTTTTCCATCTAAATTGTTTCAAGTGCATGGTGCGTGTCTTCCGTCCGATGCTATCTCTTAGTCGTCAATTCTATTCCAGGATTGTGGCGATGTTGTTGCTGCAAAGTTTTTCCCAATTGATGGGCCAGACAGCAAGCAACAGCCTCTCTGCGAAAGGGATTACTTCCGTCGATTGAATCTCATCTGCGCCAAGTGTAGTCTTGCTCTGCGTGGAAGCTATATCACTGCCTGCAGTCAGTCTCTCACGCCCGATCCTCCTTCTCCCTGCTCACATGACGATACACAGACAAAAAGTACCACGTGGAACACTTTACTTGCTCTTTATGTCCGACTCTTTTCGGTCCTCAAGATTCTTACTACGAACACGATGGTGACGTGTACTGCCACTTTCATTACTCGACCCGTTTTGCCACAAAATGCGCCGGTTGCAGTAGTGCAATCTTGAAGCAGTTTGTCGAGATTAATCGTAACATGAGGGACGAGTGCTGGCATCCAGAGTGCTACATGATCAACAAGGTACGCCGACCCGGGTTGGACGCCGTTTTCCATTCATTGAACTGTCTAGTTTTGGAACGTTAAAGTGGTCTCGCGGAGGTCAGGCGGTTCCATAAGTGATGGGTCGGAGCTAGAGCCTTCCTATGTCGAGGAGGAAAAGCGTGAAACACCAGCCTCACTCAAGGAAAAGCAGGTAAGAATGGAGCAGTTGGTATACCGAATCTGGACGTGAGTGATATGTCGCTCCTATCCTTCAGGGGCTCACGTTGCTTTCGCAGCGTTCTTTCGGCTTTTGAGGAATCCAGTGCTGCGTGCATATCAGATATGCTGCGGCAGGTCAGTAATGGGCAATATCTCGATGCAATCCGGATGGCAGAGAAGTTCATTCTTCATGTGGAGGTCCTCTTTGGTACTATCGACGATCTCGAGTATTACTGCACAAGACTTAATCTCAAGGGTATGCACTTCGGCCTCATATCCGTGGCCATACAGTTGCTTACGTCACTCCTAGGGATGTCTCATGTCCGGGAAGCGCGCATGCTATGTCGAAAAACTGTTGATCTCTTCACGTTGCTGTCCCGCACACAAGAAACGGGATCACGTCGGATAGGCATGACACAGGAATTATTAGCCCTCGTGACAGGAATAGCCCATTACCTCAAAATCCTTATCCGCATCGCGTTGACGGGTGCGCTGAAGCTGGAGAGGGAGCAGAGCGTCAGGGAAGCCATGCCTTCCTTCCTGGATAAGCTACATCTCCTTGCAGTGCAGGGCGGGGATCCAGCCGCACGCCGGATCATCAAAAATAGCAATGGTGAAGTGGTAGGGCACACTGGCAGTGCCAACCTAGGCACCCAAGGAGTCACGTACGGATTTAGGAGTCTAGCTCCTGAACTGGCAGGGGAATCACCGTTCTCGGCTACCTCGCCCTCAAAACTCTCTGTCAACAATCCGCCCTCAGATCGATGCGTCAGGTGCACTCAGGCCGTCGAGGAGGACTGCGTTAGACTGGGGACATACCAACGGTGGCATTCGCACTGTTTGCAATGTAGCGGCTGTGGTAAGCCGGCTGCAGTTCCATTGCCGAAGGACCCTGCGCCACCGAAAGCTGCGGAGGACAGGGAAAAGGAAAAGGATAAAGCTGACAAGGATCCCTCGAAGTCGTCGGGTATACGCAGACCCCCCGCGAATGTCAGCATATTTGTATATGATGTCGACTCTATCAAGGAGACACCATCATTTGGCGACGTACCATCTGTGATACTGTGCACCGATCACGCTCATGCCAGTTGTCGGAGCGGGTTTCAAGCTGTATCTCGTCTAGAACAGTACGCATTCTTGCTCAATATCGCCCTTCGTCGTCTGTACCTTGTTCTCAAACAACAAGGAGTCGTTCCACTTTCGCCAGGTATGTTCATTGGAACCTTTTAACCTCTATCTCCTCACTGAACTATTACGAATTAGCTAGTTCAACTGCTCCCAGCTCCAAAGGCGGGGATTCAGACCCGTATCGCAATTCTGGTGATATCATGCGGATGAAATCGGTTCATCTAGATCGCAAGCTATCTGCTACGGCACGATTGCCTAAGAGATCAACTATTGTAGAGAGTCCTGCTGGCAGGACGGTCCATCCATCAGAACCTGTCAGCGTCCAACGCTCGCAACAAGACATCAAGTCGCCACAACCTCAGCGAGGTCCTCCTCCTAATCTTATACCTGGACGACAGCCTTCTCAACCCGGATCGAGCCCGTCACTTCCCCCACCCCACACGCAGCTGCGGTCCCCAGGTACCCTAGATACCAATTTCCAAACCCAGTCTATACGACCTCCTTTAATTCGCAATAACACAGAGGTAAAGATCGTGGACGAATCTGCGCCCAACTCTCCTGCAGGTGGCCCCGAGGAAGGGCCTCCCCATGTCCCGGATGATGGTATCACACTGGCCGATATCCCTCAGTTAATGGAAGTAGCTCAAGCTCGCGAGCAGCAACGGTCGTTACCCCGCCAAAGTACGATACCCCATATCGCCGAACTTAGTGCTGTCGAGCTTGCGATCGTCAAGCACTGTGCCCTTCTCTCCTTGCAACGTTCTCCTCTCAAGGACCAAATTGACTTGGATGAACTTTTGGAACTCGTGGAGACGAAAAAGGCAGGTTTCTGGAACAAGCTGTTTAAGGCAGGCGACAAGAAAAATGTCAAGAAAAAGGGTATGTCCGTTCTTGCTTAACGCCGAAGGTTGCTGAATGCCCTACTTAGGTGTTTTTGGTGTTCCGCTGGAATTGCTAGTTGAGCGGGAGGGCTCCGATTCCCTGCATGGAGCTACTCGTGCGACTCTGAGAGTGCCTAGTTTCATCGATGATGTCGTTTCTGCCATGCGACAGATGGGTGTGTACCGTTGCCATATCGGGAGTGGCTAGTTGATCGATCCTCTCCCTGCAGACATGTCCGTGGAGGGCATTTTTCGTCGCAATGGAAACATTCGACGTCTTAAAGAACTCACTGAGGCTATCGATCATGATCCTTCGTTGGTCGATCTCACACAAGACAACCCGGTGCAACTGGCGGCTCTTCTCAAGAAGTTCTTTCGTGAACTCCCCGAACCACTGATGACATTCAAATTGCACCGCCTGTTGATTGCATCACAGTGTAGGTTCCTGTCGTATGACCTATGATAACTTGACTTAACAGTACTTTGTAAAGCGCTTCCCTCAGATTCGGAGCGGCGGCGATGCCTGCACATGGTCTCACTCTTACTTCCCAAGAGCCACCGTGATACGATGGAAGTCCTCTTTGTATTCTTGAAATGGGTTGCCTCATTCGCTCATATGGACGAGTCCACTGGAAGCAAGATGGACCTACCAAATCTGGCGACTGTCATCTGCCCAAGTATCCTCTATTCACGGGGTCGGGACGCTGTTCGCGACGAGAGCTTCGGAGCGATCAGGGTGGTGACTTCCTTGTTGGAAAATCAGGATGAGTTCTACACCGTCCCCGAGGAGTTCCTCCACATCCTCCATGACCAAGAATACTTCTCGAATACATTGGAGCTTCCCAGCAAGGAATTCTTGAAGAAGTGCGACACGTACATGCGGCTAAAGTCGGGTGGAAGACCTCCTGCTTCAACAGTATTCTCTAGCCCTCCAAACCCCGCGACCTCACACAGACCGACTGCTCCTCCCGAGCGACCCACGTTGAACTCGACTCCGAGTGAGCCTCAGATGCGCAACGGTCGGCAGCAGTCGCCTCAGTCACACCCTGGCCTTGTACATACACCGATGTCGTATCCATCCCCTGTCCATCCACCTTCGCTATTACATGGAGCCGTGATGATTCAATCACAGCAGCCTCGACACCCGCAACCTCAGGACATGGAATGGGCTTCCCCACAGCGATCGGGAGCAGGCTCTTCGACACCTTCGCTTGCCACACGACCACCTTCATATGTACCTCCGCGAAATAGCGGCGAACTCACCCAAGCGATCTCACCGAATGGCTATCAGGCAACCATGGTTCGCCAGCGTACATGATCACAAATTGCACGCCGCCTTGTCATTAATTCTTCCGCGATCTGCTCCCCACCCCACTGACCATCACTCTCGTTTGTCTTTCAACTTCAACTTCTTTGCATCCTCTTTCGATCTCGCATTATCTGTAGTTTACCGTACGGTTTTTCACTTATCAGTATGACACGGACGAATACCTTCGCAGTATACTCATTATACCCGTGCATTCAAATGTACTCTTTTGAATGGATCAGAGCCTGGTCCGGACGAGAAAGCACAGGACGATATTGATCGTGTTCGACTCGACTCGTGTGCATGTTGCATACAATTTTTGAGGTAGCAAATGCGGTACATAAAAAACATGGTGTATAAACCGGGCTCTTACTTGAGAGGAATGAATCGAGACGAATGTGTGGCACCGATCTGAAGGTGATGTTGGTGAGAACACATACGATACCTTCGTGGAGAAACCAACATACACCAGGACGACCGTGCTTCACGGGCCGGTATGAGCAAGAGAACTCAGCAAGGTAGTGACCCGTCATCTCGGGCTTGATTTCCACAGAATTGAAGACCTGGGATAGCGTCGCTCGTCACGACGGGAGAGAAGACGACCTGAAGAATCTAGAAATACCTTTCCATTGTAAATACCGACTACGCTGCCGATCATTTCCGGGACGATGATCATGTCTCGGAGGTGAGTCTTGACGACTGCTGGTTTTTCATTTGGAGGAGCTTCCTTCTTTGCTTTGCGTAGTTTTTTGATGAGGCCCATTGGGCGGCGCTTGAGCCCACGGTTGAACTTGCGACGGGCGCGTGCGTGAACGAGCTGTGGGTGTGGTTGATAAGGTGCTGAGACGACACCCGAGGTATGACACGTACTTCGACGAACTGGCAAAAAGAGACGTTGGGATAAACGAGTTCTCTTTGAGATAGCAAATACGCACCTCCTCGTTGCCTAGGTCGAGGAGCTTGTCAAGCTCGATGCCTCGGTACGAGAACGTACGGAACGTTCTCTTCTTCTTGAGCTCGGCAGCGAGAGCGGGATCTGTAACGGCTGAATCGGCCTAGAGAGATCGTGACATACTAGCGCAAAGACAGGGAAAGGGGTGAGACTTACCATGGTGTGTGTCGTGAGCTGTCTTTGAGGTTGTCGAGGAGGCCGTACTGTATCAGTGGCAGCGGAGCATGAATTTGGAAGTGTGGCTGAACTTTAATTGCCTAGAACTATACAGTACATCGAAAGTATGTCTGAAACAAGGGCAAGACAATACACTATCATCATCGGTTAGAATCCACAGGTCTTCCCTTTGGGATTAAAGGTACGTTTGCGACACGATGCGCGGACTACGATGCACTCATGTCATTTCAGTGATTTGTGGCTGCCCGTAACCTTGTCTATACGTTCAAAATCGAATACTAACTAAAGTGGGTGTTGTCTGCGCCTGGAAAAAGTCTGATGTGAACGCGTTAGTAGATGCGTTACCTCGGGGCATACTTGCTTCTTCAGATCGGCGGGAACGCCTCCCCCGGTGCTGATGATATAAAAAAGGTTCTGGATGCAGTCGGCATCGAATGTGAGGATGAGCGCCTGGAGAAACTGCTCAGCGAGCTCGATGGAAAAGACATCAATGCGGTGCGTTGGACTGGCTTCCAGAAGTGAGAGGTCGCCAACTAAACTAAATTGGTATACCAGTTGATTGCTGAGGGGGCCGCCAAGCTCGCATCGGTTCGTGTATGCGTTATGTGTCTCCGGGAGCGTTTCCATGACATCTATCATATTAGGTTCCTTCTGGTGGTGGTGGTGCCGTCGCACCCGCTGCCGCGAGTGGAGGTGGTGCCGCTGCTGCCCCTGCCGAGGCCGCCGAGGAGAAGGAAGAGAAAAAGGAGGAGAAGGTCAGTTGGCATTTGTCGAGTGATAGGGTCAGAACGTTGACAGGTGCATATAGGAGGAGTCTGATGATGATATGGGCTTCGGTCTGTTTGACTAAGTATTCGACCTCCTTAACACGTCGTGTAATGAATCTGTCATGCGTCCAAGGGCGGTGTACGAATTTCGGATGGAGTAGCGCAGCTGCCGGCGGTAGAGAGTCTGAACAACCGACGGTAGTGTGAAAGTGGCGAAAGACACCGAGTAGATGTGCCGTAACGGTTGACGCAAAATGCTTCAACATTAATTGTGGTCGAATTTGGAGACAAGGAAACGGGCCAGGGCCCTAGTGAATGCTGTGAAACAGCCTGCGGTTCGGAGCTTGTCCGAAGTGGAGCCCTGAATTTGGCATGTCGGGGAACTAATAAAGGCTTTTTCTTTTTCTCTATTCTTTCGAATTTGATCGCACTGCCATCGGCAGCTGATCGAAAGCCGCCGGCCCGACTCGACAGGGGTGACGAAAAAAATTCCGGGCGCGGCCGGGCGGGTGATCTACGCCTACGCGTGGGTGGTTTTGGGGCGGTTCGTTGCTGGCTGTGGGTACGCGCTCCTTCGGCGACGCTTGCAGCCCGCCCACGTACTTGCAGACGTGGCGTATACAATACCCCCGGACGACACAGCGTTGTTGTACCTCTCCGCGACAGGGGACCGAACATCTTTTTAATTTCCCTGTCGTTTCGTTTTGCCTTCGATAACGTGAACCCGCTTTGGTACTAGGTTTAGACGGCCCTTGCCATCTCGCTCCTTTTAATATCTGTCCCTCCCCCTCCTTCCTCTTTCCCCCTCCACTAGGCGCCTCCTCCCCTTCCCTCGCACCCGAGCAGCCACGGGGCTTTTGTATAGCCTCATGGACCAGTTTGCTCGACCTCCTCTACAACCCCCGTCCTTTACATTCGCTCCTCCATCCCAGCCTACCCCCGATGTTTCCCGCTATCCCCCCGATCCCCCACCCGAGCCCGACAGATCCGATCCAGGCATCGCATTCATGAAGGGTCCAAAGCGCAAGCGCCTGACAAAGGTAAGCCTCCACCTCCACCTGTCTCCGAACGCCCCCTCTTACCTCCCGAAAGGCATGTGATGCTTGTCATAAAAGCAAACGGCGCTGCGATGGAACGGGTGCGTTATTCCAACCACTCTCCACCCTGCCCACTTCCTGACATGTCCCTCGCCTCCTCAAGCGCCCTGCAGCAATTGGTGCGTTCCGCAGTGTGTGAACTCCATTCCGCGACATCCGACAGTTCATTCTAGTTACTTCGCTTCCAAGAAGTGTACCTATACAGACGCTACAGGGAAACTTGTCCCCGCACCTCGGCCATTCAATCCAGAGAGGCCAGAAAGTTCTTCAGACGCTCGCAGTGGACCATATCCTCCACAAGCAGACTATGTCGCAACCGGTTCGCCATCCCTGGTTGTTCAACCCACCGATCTTACTGCTTCTACATCATCCTCGGATGATGATCGTTCCAGTAATCCTCGGACAAAGCGAATCAGAACCAGTCTTGATAGTGTAACAACACCCTCAGGGAGTCCCCCTCGATCGTTGGCGCCACCGTTGACCCAACTCGACCGAACCGTCGAGCGCGACCAAGCCCTCACACGCGAACTTGTTCACCGTGCGTCCTGCTCACACAGCTTTGATACTTACACGTAGAGATTGACTGCAGTCTTCAGTCTTCTTTGCTTATCGACAACCACAGCGCATGATCATTCACCAACCTTCCTTCATGGCCGCCCTGAGCCACGGTGCCGTTCCTCAACACCTCCTTCTTGCAGTGTGCGCAGTCGCAGCTCCCTTGTCGAAACAACCTCGCTTGAGGACATCACCCTGTCGATATGCGGGTGAAATGTTCGCTAAAGAGGCTCTGTCGCTCATGTTTGACAAGGACCACCAGCTGGTTTGTGAGCACAATTTGGCTACTGCACAGGCCCTTCTATTGCTTCAACTGTATGACAGAATGGGAAAGTCCTTGTGGATTGGGCAGTACCATCGTGAGTTTTCTTCGTCTTCGATAGTAGGATCCGTCGATTGATGCCCGTGAAGAACTTGCAATGGATATCGTAACAAAACTCGGCATTTTCGACTCCGACAGCACCGTTCTTACACCACACCCGTCACCCGAATTAATCGATGCTTGCATAGAACGCGAGTGCGCGCGTCGTGTGTTCTGGCTCATATTTATCTCGGATTGCTTTGGGTGGATGCTGTATCGGCGACCTCGTCTGGCAACAGATTCCCAAATGAATCTCCGCCTTCCCATTGATGAAACGAGCTTCGAAATGTCGCCATTGACCGCAATACCAGGTAGTCGCCTTTGTCATTTCTTCCGGATCCATGGTTGATGTTTGCCAGAGTTCATGTCAAAACCGTCTCCATCATATAGTCTGCGTTCTGAATGTGGTCAGATGATACGATTACTCCTATTGCACGAGGAGGCAGAGAAGTTCTTGGATGAAGTGATGGGTAAGTGAACTTTCTGCTCGATTGAATTCTACTGAACACCTTGCAGAGACCGAAAACGGGCAATATCTAGTTAATCAACTACAAGAACTAGAGTTAAGAATCAGTGTACGTCGTCTACTATCTACTTGAGTGTCTGGGTTAGTGATCGACTGTCCCATACCTACTAGGCATGGGTTGACGCTCTCCCGGAGAGCATGCGCTTCAGTGATGATAACCTGTGGGTACATGTTACCCAATATGATACCGCATCAAACATGGGCGCATGGTGCTTCTTTATCATGCACGTTGTCTATTGTTCATGCATGTATGCACTCAATTTGGTGTGTATATTCGGCCGATACCTATCGTGAGCCGCGTGAGCATTCTGAATCACTTACTAACGGCATTGTTGGATAGGCAAGGCAACGATGTCGATTGGAGACAACCCACAACCTCAAGTGGGCTCAGCAGAGAATAGTTAAGATTGTTGAGACCCTGGGCCGGAAGGTGAAATTAAGCATTCTCCGTAAGGGCTACTCTCTGGATCCCATTAGCTTGGCCCTAACATTGACAATTATCAGTATCGGTGGCGATTTGGGTATTTAATCCGCTCTCTCAGGTTGTTGCCGAGATTCACCCTTGAAAATAGCCTCTATTCAAGTATGCCGACGAGCCACCGAGTCAGATGTCAACTTGGTCGAATGACTGTGAAGAGGTCTGGGGTGTACGCATTCAAGATCTATCGCAACTTCAAATGGGTTACAGACAACAATTGCGTATGCAATTCGCTCCCCCGCCGCCTATGCCGCCACTACCCACTGCCCGGTTTCATGGATCCGGGATACCTCCCGGATCCATATCTCCCATATCCCGAACGGGGTCTGATACAGGCCCTTCGCTGGCGGTACAACCGCCAAGCTATATTCCACAGGGCCGATTGTCGCATGATGCATTATTCCAAACACTACCATCCTCTTCTTATCAGGAGATTAGGGTCCAGGTTGGACATGATGTTCGCGAAAAAGAAGTCAGGAACATGGTGAACGATGCTAGCATCGATCCTGCACTTCAGGCTGTTTCGAATGCACGATTACAGGCACCGTCGCAGTTGCCTGTTCCTGTACCACCATCATCATCACTACCATCGTTGCCATCTCTGAAGTCTAGTGGACTTTTGGAGTGGCCACGTCCAGGCTCTGCGGATGCGATAGTAGTACCACCTAATGCGCAACCTGGTGGTATGTGGCAACCGCCCACACAACATCTTCCATCGTCTCGCCAGGTTCCGCGTGATTCCACGCGATTATTTGCTCAGCCAACCACCGATGGATCTCGTTTTCCCGCACCCTCAGCTTCGTCTGGCATGCCTGTGGGATTACAGTGGTTGGCTGACGAATCGTCGGCGTCAAGGCCGAGCTAGGCCCATGTATGCAGTCCGTTCGAGGAACATTGTCAAGACGTATAATTTCTGCCTGTTGGCGATGTCATTCATTCGTCTAGATGTGAGCCAACATCGACGTTGCGTGGCGAGTGAGGGTATTATAGCATTGCGAGCCTGTAATATATTTACTATTGACTACAAATGATAATCGAGTCATTGTGCTTCGGAGCCTCCAGGTTTTTTGAAGTTTCGGTGGAGCTCCGGTGTGATGCGTACTACGCGGTCTAGGAGCTTTTTGATGACTGCATCTTTGCTGTCCTCGAAGGTGTCTGTGATGGTCTCTAATTTGAGCTCTGTCTCCTTATCCACGGCTACTTGCGCGCTCGATGTGTTACCGGCGTGCTGTAAGGGGAAGTGAACAAGGGATGATCGGCCGTGAATGTGAAAGACGCACCGAGGCCTCGAACGCCTTGAACTCTGATTCTTTCGCGTGCCTGTACTCTTCGATCTCTTTCGAAGCCTCGGAGCGGGCATCCTTTAGTCGCTGGACGCGATCTATGGCGAATGTGTGAATGACCTGGATGGAGGAGCGAAATGCATACATTGGCGTGCTTGCTGCACGATCTTGGCGGCCTCTTTTTCTGCCTCGAGGAGGGTTTGTATGCCTTGTGAGTGCTGGGCTGCCATGGTTAAGAGGATGAATTTCGAACTCCGACGTAGTTGTAGTTCAGTTATACGAAGGAGACTCACAACCGTAGAATGGCAGGGAATCCGATTGACCCATTACAAGCCCTTGCAGCGGCGTTGCAGGTGCCAGCTGACTCGAAAGAACAGGCTGATTTACTCGCTGCTTTGCGTGAGTCATTGGAGGCTCACCCAGCGCCGATACCGATCCTCTGCACGACCCTCGTCAAGACAGTCTCCGGCGCGGGCGACTCCCTCCTCAAGAGATGGGTGCTCGACCTCCTTCACTTTGCTATCGCACGCTCGAATCTCTCACAAGAAGTTCGCACTCAACGTTAGTTTCTCGCTCTCTCCTCTCCCAGGCAACTTAGCACTCCATACATAGTCGCGTCTCAGTCCGTAGAGACCTTGGCCAATCTTTTACATGATCCCAACGTGCGCACCGTCAAGGTCGCTACCCAGTGTTTCGCCTCCGTCTACCCGCTCCTCTTTCGTTCCCTGTACGTTCCCTCTCCCCGTACCTCACACGACACACCTTAGTTCCCCTCAGATGCACCAACCGCACGCATCGACAACAGTGGGACATCCTTTCTCAGTCCAAGTCCCGCATCCTTGACTTCGTCGCATCGCCTACCGTGAGCAGCGGCCTCAAGCTTTCCGCCATCAAGTTCATGCAACGAGTCATTGTCGTGCAGACGCGAGGTGTCTCTGACCCGAGGGTACCTATATCTTCAAATCCCGGAACACTACAAAGCTGACCGCTCCGTTCACTTTGGACAGCTTCAGAACAAGAACGACCCAAACATTGCAAACGTTCCCGCCGACCACCCTTTTATCTCTGCCGCCGCTCTCGAGGCGGAAGGAATGAAGCTCTTGGAAAACGTCATTACCACTCTGTACACCAACCAGTAAGCATATGTCAGTCGTTCTCGTTCACCAACCCACTGACACACCATGCACAGGAACGTCGATGTTCTGACAGCCGTCTTGAACAGTTGGAGCAACTTGGTCAAACAACGTCCTTCGTTGGTACAGTTGGTCGTATCGTCCTTATCATCCTGGTCACCTACTGCGCTCGCCGGCCTCTCGGCTTCTGTCGTGAAAAGCGTTGAGAAGAGCGTCAGGATATTGTTGATACACATTTCCAGGTCGGCCTTTCCGTGTTTCTTTTGCTTCCTTTACTGGAATAATTGTTCCCCAGAGGACCTCATGGCTCGGCATTTGGTGCCCAGATCAATGAGGCGCTGTCCCAACAAGCTGCACGGA